>CM062813.1:847282488-847519988 GCA_031772625.1 Pinus tabuliformis | reverse complement strand
ATGACATCAGATAAGAGATCAATTGAAAAAACAAATATAAATGCAATTGAAAAAACACTAGTAACTTTTCAATTGTTTGATCCATGTGCCAAACCCTATTAATTTTTGATTGTTAGGTTTATAACATCAAAATAGATGAAATGGATATACAAATTCTCTCAGAAATTAAGATCCACGTACACATAACCAACATGAAATGCTCAAGGTTGAAGAAATTTTAGGACATCAGCGTTTCCATGAACAAATTCAATCCAAAAAGAGTAACACCCAATCGCATGCAACCAACTCGATTGACTAATTAGGAAAATAAGGGCACACTCAATGTTTATTTCTTTCATGTAGCAATGAGGGTTAACTTGCAGTGTCTCGCCTAAGTAACGAGCAATGGGAAAGGGGAAGGCCTGATTACAAATCACATACTATATTACGAAATATAATCACTATAAGAATTTAGATTGATTCATTGGACACCTTTAGCAGACACTCTTCTTGCTTATGTTTGTAGTAGGTTTGGCCCTTCCTTCATCATGTGATAGAGAGAGGGAAGAGTAAATTTATAATAGAGAGAGGGATGTTCAGTAGGATAAACCGAGAGGGATGTTCAGGAAGATAAACCATTTTCTAACTACTTTTGCTTGATCCAATGGTTGAACATTCTCCAATCATCTAACATATAATCCAAGGGCACATAGTGATGACAAGAGGGAAAGAGGTAAGTTTTTCTCAAAGGAAACACCTTACAACGTAATGAGTGTTTTGAAATGGGAATCTATCCATTTTAATTTTGTTAGAATGAAACAATGAATTTACAATGTTGGGATTATATCTGACCTTGGCCACAATAATAAATTTAGAGTGTTTTTTAATTGCTTTTATTTAAAAAAATCAAAATCTTTAATATGGTTGAATGCGTAACTACAGGATTTCAAACATGGAACTTTAACAAGCATATTATTATTCCTTTAGTCTATTATCACTAAAGAAATATCATATTTTTCATATTTATGATTTTTTTTGTTTGACCCACAAGGAATTGAACATTTAATATCATGATTTATTTAGTACTTCATAAGAAATTCATTGGACATTTTTCATACTTATGTTAGAAACATAAATATACCCAATTATTTTTCTACATTTGTTGACACCTAATCCTCCTGATTGGGTGAATATAATGTAAATAGATAAATAAATAATATTAAAAGTCATTGGAAGATGAACTGAACAGTCTCTCCCCCATGGATTTAATGAAGACTTACCTGAAGGAATAAACATGAATCAATTTTTGGTTGAGGAGTTACTGCCTGGCCTGACATGGTATCAGAGCCAGCTCCTTTTTTTAGCTTTTATGTCCTTTGTAACTCCCTAGTCTACTCCTCTGCTCTCCATTTAAAAGCGCTGCTCCATATAAAAGCGCTGCTCCTCCATACAATAAGTTGTCCATATAATTCGCTGCCCATATAACGTTGGTGTCAGTGCCTGACATTTTCTCTCCAACCCACCTGTACGCTTGTCTGCTACACTGCCTTCAACCATTGACTGCGCCCTCTGGCTCTCTAGACTGTCCATAAACGTTAGTGACCTGAACACTGCTACGATGCATTAGCCTGAACACTGCTCCACGCAGTCACCAGAATGCTGCTCCACGCAGGTTATCAGGTTCCTCTGCTGAATATTCCTACCGACCACAATTTCTTTCTTTTCTTCATTTCCAAAACCTTGGCCATTATCATAACAGCTACTAACGCTGCCATTTTCATCCCCATCGGTCTCAACTGGATCAAATTCCTCTGGGAGAGGCTCGACCCAGTCACCTCAAGGTCATAAGCCTTGCAGCTCTGAACAAGAATGAAGTTCTGAATAGGGGAGGTACTTTGTTTGTTCAAAAACATCCAAATTTGAGAGTGCGAGTTGTACATGGAAATACCTCGAGAGCAGCAGTCATTATTAATGAGATCCGTCTTGTTGTTAAGGAGGTGTTCTTGACAGGAGCAACTTCCAAACTTGGCCGTGCTATTGCTCTTTATCTTTGCAGAAAACAAGTTCGTGTGTTGATGTTAACTTCTTCAATAGAACACTTTCAAGCGATTTAGAGAGAGGCTCCTGATCGAATGTCAAAAATTGTGTGGTAATGTGCTTCACGTACATGATACTTTTTGCTCCATTATATGTGATGCCTTTAATGGGCATATATTACATTATATAAAATTACCATTGGAGTAATATTTGTATATAATGTTGGATGCATTTGTATTAAACGTTGGAACATTTAATACCTTGGATCATGAATGTAATATGTTGAAGGAATTAGTATGTTAACACATTGGAGGCATTTGGAGCAAATACGTTTAGAGAAAATATGTTGCATAAAGATGTAGCGTGAGGTATTGGTGTCCATATTGGTACAAGAGGAAGAGATTTGAAATCTTTTGAGAATGCCTAGCTAATTTATGTTTTATATTTTCATTAAAGACAAAGACAGTACATGGAGAGAATGCCCTTTTGAAATGTAAAAAAGAAAAAATTACCATCAGAAGTACAATTTTACTGTATATTGGCAGAAGTATTTTTCTATCAACAGAAGTTTTTTTTTACAAAATGCATTCAATCATATCCATGGTGGGAATAGTTCTCACTGGCAAGGAGAACTATCCTGAATGGTCCCAGATGATAAAACACACCCTCATTTTCAATGAGTTGTGGAAAGGAGTGTGTGTCGAAGACGGAGACAATGAACTAGTACAGCCTACCTCAGACAAAGAGCTCGTCATTTGGGAAAACAAGAACAACAAATCTTATGCATTAATCGCAGCCTCTGTAAATGAAGAGGTGAATCGCCATATTTCGTCATATTCAACTGCCTTTGAAGCCTTACAAAAGCTGAAAGAACTCTATGACTCACATTCTGCACTTGAAGTTGTTCAACTCATGATTAAACTCTTCACTCTTGAACTGCAAAATAATGATCCTCGTGCTCTTGCATCTGAAGTAAAGTCTATAATGCATGATATCAAATCCACTGAGGTTGAATTGGATATTCCTCTTATCGCTTTTCTCAAGGCACTTTATCCTACTTACTCCAATTATCTTGAGTCATTGCAAGCAAATGGAAATCTCAAAGATATCACCTTTGACTCTCTTGTGAAAAATTTTGTTGAAAGAGAGAAAGATTTTGGAAAGAAGACAGCCCCTGAATATTTTGAAGAGGCTGTGTGCCTTGCTCATAAAGAAAAGCATCCTGCTTAAGATTCTACAAGAGGAAGAGGTGGTCGAAGAGGAAGAGGAAGATATTTCAGAGGCAGGGGGGGCAGACATTCTCAAGGAGAAAAGGCATATTTGCACTGCATTTGCTGCAAAAGAAATGGATCACATGATGCCTCTACATGCAAGCTACCATGGGACAAAATTGAGCAGAAAAGAAACCAACAGAAAGGTAAAACTGATGATACAGACAAAGGTAAAGCACCTGAATCCACTCACTATGTTGTGGCACAATGTAACATTGGAGTAAATGAAGATTTATTTAATGCTTCACTTGATTCTTGGAAAAATGATTGGTTGCTTGATTCAGGAGCAACCTGCCACATGACTCATAGAAAATATTTTTTTGAAGATTTCACTGACAATGTTGATGGAGCAGTATACTTTGCAGACCAATCAAAAATCAAACCATCAGGGCTTGGCACAATCAGGCTTAAACTGCCTGGTCTTCCAGACTTTCTTCTGCATCATGTTCTATATCTCCCATAGCTCAAGAGAAACTTGTTGTCCTTGGTCCACATCCGCCAGCAAGGTCACTCCATTCATATGTTTGATGGCAAGCTTGAGGTAAGAAAAGCATCTTACCACTCACTTATCATGAGGAGAATAGAAGAAGAAAGGCTTCTCAAGCTGCAAGGAACCTCTGCTCGTGCACAAAATTTCTCATACAATTCTTATCATGAAGAAGGTACACTTCCATCAAGTTTATTATGGCATGCTAGATTTGGAAATTTGAACTATGACAGTCTCCGCTTGTTGAAGAAAAATGGTGTTGCTGGTTTGCCTACAATTCCTAGGAAACTTAAGCAATGTGATGCTTGCATTCTAGGAAAGCATAGCAAATAGTCTTTTCATGATTCACATTCAAGAGCACATAGAAAACTTGAACTCATTCATTCAGATTTATGTGGTCCAATGCATGTTCCTTCTGCAAATGGAAATAAATATATCATGACATTTATTGATGACTACACCAGAATGTGTTGGGTTTATTTATTGAAGAACAAATCTGATGCTTTTCAAACATTCAAGAATTTTCATAAATGGATTGAAAATGATGCACAATCTCATATTGGGTCTATTCGCACTGATAATGGAAAAGAATACACATCAAATGAATTTGAAAACTATCTTCGCCAACATGGGATCAAGCATCAAACAACTGTGCCTTATAATCCCCAACAGAATGTTGTAGCTAAAAGAATGAATAGGACAATCTTAAATATGGTACGATCCATGCCCTTCTTCAAAAACGTAAAGATAATGTTTTGGGCTGATGATGTTCTATGTGCTGCATATATAAAGAATAGATGTCCATCTAATGCTATAAGAAACAAGACTCCATATGAAATGTGGTATGGACATGTTCCTTCGGTAAAGCATCTCAGGGTCTTTGGTTCCACTTGTTATGCCTTGATACCAAAGGTACATAGAAACAAACTTGGTGCTAGAAGTCGTAAGTGTATCTTTCTGGGGTATTCAAACACCTCCAAAGCATACCGCCTCTATGATGAAGTAAATAAGAAGTTTGTTGTATCTAGAGATGTAATTTTTCTTGAATCATCCAAAACTGACAATGCTGTTGAGAGGCAACTTGATCGCTTGGATAGATTCGCAAAAGCAAAATCATTTCAAGAATGTGATAATCAGATTCCACATATTGAAGGGGTGATTCCTATACTAGATCAACATGTGGAATCTTCTTCTGAAGAACACTCTCCCCCGCATGAAACTCCAACAAGGGATGATGCTTTAAGTGATGTGATTGATAGAATTGGGAGACTCAATCTTGATTCAATCCCAACTCAATCAACGGAGCAGCCTGGACCATCTGAAAAAGGTCCCCCAAAGTGGCTAACAAAGACACTTGAAAGTGTTCATCTTGATGAGGTTGGAAAGACAGGAACTAGAAATTCAAACTAGCAAAATGGAGGTGATGTGGATGACTATAATTCACCTGTTGATATGGATGTTTCTTATGATTGTGAATTGAACTTGTCTACAGATTTTGAACCAACTTCCTTCAAAGAAGTTGCTTCTCATGATGAATGGAAATAAGCAATGCAAAAGGAGTATGATTCCCTCATAAAGAACGGCACTTGGAAGCTGGCTAATCCTCCATTAGGAACCAAACCAATTGGCTGCAAGTGGGTCTACAAGAACAAGTATAAAGCTGATGTCTCACTTGACAAGCACAAAGCTAGGCTTGTGGAAAAAGGTTTTGCACAGAAGGAAGGGGTCGATTATGAGGATACTTTTGTCCCCATAGCAAAATGGGCTACCATCTAGACACTATTTGCACTAGCAGCTCAGAACAATTGGAAAGTCCATCAAATGGATGTTAAAACTGCTTTCTTAAATGGAGATCTAAAAGAGAATGGTTTTATGTCTCAGCCTGAAGGATTTGCTGTGAAAGGACATGAACATAAAGTATGCAAACTTGTGAAGTCCTCGTATGGCCTCAAACAAGCACCGCGAGCCTGGTATGAAAAACTAACTGAGCATCTTCTGAAACTCAATTTCAAACTTTATGATCTTGATGATGCAACTTCATTTGTCAATAAAGTTGGCAAAACAGTAGTATATCTTGTGGTATATGTAGATGATCTTTTGATGACAGGGAACAATGAAAGCTACATTGCATCCATAAAGAAGGAATTGGGGAAAAGTTTTGAAATGACTGATTTGGACTATGTTCATTACTGTCTTGGCATTGAAGTAACCCAACATCCGAAGTCCATATTTCTTTCTCAAAAGAAATACATTGGAGATCTATTGAATAGGTTTGGCATGACAAAATGCAATCCTCTTACTACTCCAATGGAACAAAACTTAAAGCTCACGTCTATTGAAGGAAAAGAATTTGAGGATGCAACAAAGTATAGACAGCTTGTAGGAAGTCTCAACTACCTAACTACTACCAGACCAGACATTTCGTTTGCTATTGGAATCCTCTCCAGGTTTGTGCAAAAGCCTTGTGAGGGAAATTGGTCTGCTGCAAAAAGAGTTCTAAGGTACTTGAAGGGAACTCAAGACTTTGGAATCAAGTATATACAGGTGGATGACTTCAGCTTGATTGGATACTCTGATTCAGACTTCAATGGAGACAAAGAAATTGGGGTATCTACTTCAGGGTATGCTATGAGTCTTGGATCAGGAGCTGTCTCCTGGAGATCATGCAAACAATCAGTTCCAGCAGATTCCACAACAGAAGCAGAATACGTGGCAGCAGCTGAAGAAACAAAAGAAATTGTGTGGCTCAGGAAAATTCTTGAATATTTGCAGGTAGAACAACTACAATCAACTCCACTCATGATTGATAATACCTCTGCAATAGAAGTGGCCAAGAACCCAAATTTCCACGATCGAACAAAGCACATCAATACTAAATATCATCTGATTCGACATCATGTTGAGGCCAAAACAATCCATCTCCGTCATTGTTCCACAAATGAGCAAATTGCAGACATCTTCACCAAAGCGCTTGGAAGAGAAAAGCTTGAACGATTCAGAATGATGCTTGGACTCACCAACATCCCTTCATATTAAGGGGGGGAATGTTGACACCTAATCCTCATGATTGGGTGAATATAATGTAAATAGATAAATAAATAATATGAACAGTCATCGGGAGATGAACTGAACAGTCTCTCCCTCATGTATTTAATGAAGACCTACCTGAAGGAATAAACATGAATCAATTTTTGGTTGAGGAGTTACTGCCTGGCCTATCAAAATTAACAAGTACATCTAAATTGTATGACTAACAATTGCACCACATGTTACAAAGGAAATGTCATAAGGGAGTAGCATAGGAAAGAGTAGCGTAGAAAAAATATTTTGATGAGGGTGCTCAATCTCCTTGAGGGAGACAGGATGACCATGATGAGGATGCTGATGATGGAGTCGAATGACAAACTGGCACCTTTATTGAGGCTACTACGAACAGGATCAAGGAGCAACTGACTCTTGCTACCAATGAAATGGTGATGTTAATTATACATGAAAAACGTACAAAGCAATGTACTGATATGAAGGTTGTAGGGAAGACCATTTCAAAGAACACAACGGTTGAGCCTGAGAGCAATCTTGCTATTGAGAATGGTAATAAATCCACATAACTTATGCCAAAGAGTGAGGATAAGGAGGAAGAGAGTGATGTTGATGAGAAAAACTTGAAGGCAGTTAAAGGGATAAGCATTCACACTAAGATTCTTGATGATTTTAATTGTTTTCTTCAAAGGAGAAAGTCTCCTAATCAGTTGGAGGAGTACATACAGTCTCCTAGTGGTTCTCCTCAAAAAGTGATGATTGCATTGTTTGAGGGCCTTAAAAAGGTGTTAATAAAGGATTTTCCAAGGAGGTTCAAAAGAGAAACACTTACTTGTCCAAATTTCTTCATAATAAAGATTCCTAGTTGTTGTTGTTGGATACAATTGATGCTTTTTGCAAGCATGCCAGTGCAGATGCATTAAGGAAGTTGCTTTGGTTTTGAAAGTTTTATACAATGATAACATATCAGAAAATGTTATTTTCCAATGGTATGATAACCATACTTTGGGTACCCAAGGCAATAACTCTTCAATGTGGAAAAATGTTAAGCCATTTGTTGAATGGCAAAAAAAATATCAACTTATTTGTTTTTTTGTTTTAATCACTTTAAAATAAATCTATAAATTCATATAAAAATATCTTATTTGATATAAAGATGAAAATATTTTATTTATAACTAAGAGTGAGAGTGAAATATTTTTACCATATTTCCTTTGTATTGGGTTGTAATAACAAAAACTAATAGATATTTTCACCATCTTCTTTTTATTGTGTTCTAATATCAACAATCAATAAAGCAAGCACTTAGAGTGGGAATATGTTTTATAATACTTTTAAGTAAAACTAATGAAATATGTATATATGTTTTTTTTTAATTATAGTGGACATTATTTTTAAATTTAAAGAATATTTTATTTTTATTTTAAAAGTGAGGTTTACACCTCCAGATATTTGATCCTTCTCGATGCTTCATAGATCTGGAGTTAAGACATCTCAGCTAGTTGTAAATACAAAACATGTGATTTGAATACATTACATTAACTAATGTAATTCACATTAAATATAAGAGTTATCATGAGATTCAAACCATATTTTGATCCTTGTGTTATACTGCATATGATCAAGGTTTTTAGCCAATCCCATTTAGCCTTTCATATGACAACATAAGGATACATCTTCAAACCAAGTTTGTAATATAAGCCATCCACTATAAAATGCATTTTAGAAGTTCTCAAAATTGAAAAAATATGTCTCGTAAATAAAGTGTCCATCGACTATCAAATGCATTTTAGAAGTTCTCAAAATTGAAAAAATTGTCTGGTAAATAAAGTGTCCATAATGCGCATGTGAAACATAGAACCATGTGCCATATAATGATATACTAAAATAAATCATATGCAATAATTTTAATATCGGACCCCACCTACTCTAGTTGGAGCATAAAACATGGATACTAAGCTTTACAACACTTTGGACACTTTTCTAACACCAACATGGAGGTCATAGTTTCAAGTTTAGAGTTGGATTGGGCCTAAGAACTAATAACTCTATTGAGTTGATGGCTCTAAAACCACCTTTTCTCCTATTTATAATAATAATAATAATAAAGTCATAAAGTTACAAGTGATTGAAGATTAAATAAATATGATAAAAGGGATGAAAGAGCAAAATTGTGTAAACATTTATCCCCATTATTAAAGGAATTTTGAGAGATTTGAAATGCTTTCATCTACCTTTCTTTTAATGATATTTATAAAAATAAAACATTATATGAATGATTTTATACTATGTATGTAGGTTTTGTTCCCTATAGATGGATAAGGAATATCCTCGAGTATGTAGATTTAGGTCTTGATTATTTTATGTGGTACATTGAATTTTTTAATACATTTTGGCAATAACGACGTAGGCATGGCATAGTCCATAGAACTTATGAAACTCATCATTTTGAGTTTATTTAAATGCTATCAAAGAATATGTAAAACAAAATTTTGTTTTGTTTATTTAAAAAATCGCGAATGTTTTTTTTTTTGAAAGGAAAGTCATTAACTTTGTCTTTGTTTAGAGTCATGTTTGGTTGTGTTTATCCTAAAATCTCTTCTTATAACAATATCTCATATGCTATATTTTCTATAGTAGTAGGAATAATAGTAGTTTAATTTTACCTCGATCAGGGTGTGTGCCGAAGGATGGTAGGGATTGCAGATAGTTATGAAGAGTAAAGGCAAAGTATGCCCCACCAGCCCCCACACGCTCAAGGCAATGGGTACGGTGGCCCTTCGCATGAGCACATGCAAGGGTGGTGGGAAAGGTGGCAGGTGCGATAGTGATGAGGTGAGAGGTATAGCAGTTAAGGCAAGACAGGTGAGGGTGAATTGTATTATGGTTTGTGGAGTTTGGAGCTGAAGCATCAGAGCAGGAAGACACTGACACCAACGACAACATCCTTGGAGCGAAAACGGGTATGTATCCTGGCCCTGTGCCTCCCTTGCAATGTCGACATGGTTTGATTTTTGTTGGGGGGAATGGGAGAAACTTGGGAAGGGAAATTGGTGACAATGCTGGGGAAAATGGAAAAGGCATCGCAAGACGGTAGTATGGCTTTGGGTTTTAGCTTTGAGGCAGTCAGGAATTGATCTGGCCAATGGTCGTGAGGCCCTTCCTGAGGGTAGAATTGAGACCCCGAGCTTTACTTGGGGCAAACAAGGAGAGGTCGGATACTAGGGATGGGTAGATGAAAACCTGATAGTAGAGGGTAAGGGTAGCAAAGAGTAGTCAAGTTGTTGGGCTGGTGGTTGGAGCAGTGGAGACAAGCCCGGCAAGACCTGGGGAATTGGAGTAGGGGTCGCATAGAGAAACCGACTAGGACTCATGGGGGGGAGGAAGGGTATGACAAGGGCAGACGAGCGACAATGGCTTACTGGGAAAAGGGGAACGGCATGGTATATCAAGGCACGGGGATACTTGCATGGCCGAGGAAGGTGACTACCAACCATACAAGGTCTGTGAGGTACTGGAGAGGGAGGAGAGAAAATCTTGAAAGGATAAGGAGTCTGGCCTCATCTTATGACTCGGCTGTCACCCAATCTGGCCCCCATTCTGAGCTTGATTGGGTTAAGATAAGGAATAGTGAGAATGTTGGTAATAAGAACTCCAAGAAAGATAGTAAAAAGCACCAAAGACAAAGGTTAACACCTCTTTCGTGTGAACAGGTTTTGAACAGTGTGGAGATGGCTTAGCTAGCAAGAGGAAGGGGTCGCGGAAGACAATGGAGGGAGCCTGCAAAGGCTAAAGATCTGAGCATGCCAGAAACACAGAGGAAGGAAGTCACTCGAGCATCTCATTAGTGAAGCCGCCATGACATACTCAGAGGGAACAGACAAAGGAATCCGTAATTTGTTGGAAGAATGGGAGGAAGAAATCAAGCAAAGCAATGAGACAGAGGAGGAGATAGAGAACTGGAGGACATTAGTCCCGGACCTTGGGAATACCAGAGGAAGGATAACCCAATTCAAACAGACCTTATACCTCTATTGGCTTATGAAAAATCTATTGGGGAAGGCCATGGAACAAATATTGGTGGGGATGGCTCTATCCCTCCAAGACATGCCCAACTACAAATGGGATTTGTGGCGAATCCAAATCCAACTCCACAAGCAGGACATCTAACTAGACAGAATTGAAATGCACATCCCATGCATCATTGAATTGACAAAGACGCATGGGGAAACTATCAAGGGTTCGACAACAGTGGAATCGACATCAAAAGAGCAGCAGGGATAGTTAGTTAACCTGGTTTCTTTTTTTTTATATGCAGGTAGCATTTATTTTACATTATGCATGCTTACAGATAGATAGACATATAGTGTCTTATCAGGAAATAGAGACATACATAGCTAGGTTAGAAAGATTGAAAATGTTTTTGGATGGTCTATAATGAGGATAGGTGGCCAACAGACTTGGTTTCCCAATGGGCAAGTTGAGGCCACCTAGCATACATATGTGGTGTAAATTTGTCGTTTATAAATAGAAAATGAAGGGTCCTGCCAAGCTTAACAAAAAAAATAGTAGTCTAATTTTAAGGTTACGACGAGATAAACACCAAATTGGTGTATGACACCCCCTTGTTTGTGGGACAACTGACCCTCCTTCGTGCAAGAATTTTACACCTAAAGTCTACCTAGGTGTGCACATATTGTACCCCCTTCTAGATTTGAAACTCCATGTTTTCATTAATATGTTTCCTTTTTTTCTTTTCATCGTTGTGGCAAAAGCACTATATAATATTCTACTAATACTTTTTATTTATTTTTTCAATTTATTTTACATTGATTAGCCACAAAATTCTTAGTATGAAAATCTAATGCAGTTGTCCAAACAAAATGAAATATATAGAGTATACTAAAATCTACTACAAACAAAATGAAATACATACAATTCATAATACTAAAATCTAATAGGCCCACACGGCTTTGGATTGACGGTGAATGGGTGCACTGTTAAGGCACTCCTTGCGATAGGTCACTGGTTCAAATCCCCCGTGGGTGCTTACTTACCAAAAAAAAAATACTAAAATCTAATAGAGTTGCCCAATCAATATGAAATACATCTAATTCATAATACTAAAATCTAGTTCAATTTCCCAAACAAGGCGAACTACTTCCAACTCATAATACTAAAATCCAATCCAATATCCCAAACAAAAAGAACTACTTCCAATTCATAATACTAAAATCCAATCCAATCAAGTTGCCCAAACAAAATGAAATACATCCAATTCATAATACTAAAATTTAGTCCAATTAAATAAGACGATATTAAAAAAAATAATTACCTATACAAAATAAAATACATCTATTTTATAATGCTAAATTCTACTCCAAATAAATAAAAACTCTATTAAAAAAATAAGTATCATATAAAAAAAAAAAAAAAGTAATTCCAATTCATAATACTAAAATCCAATCCAATATCCCAAACAAAAAGAACTACTTCCAATTCATAATACTAAAATCCAATCCAATCAAGTTGCCCAAACAAAATGAAATACATCCAATTCATAATAGTAAAATTTAGTCCAATTAAATAAAACGATATTAAAGAAAATAATTACCTATACAAATAAAATACATCTATTTTATAATGCTAAATTCTACTCCAAATAAATAAAAACTCTATTAAAAAAATAAGTATCATATAAAACAAAATAAAAAAACATCCAATTAAACAAAAATCATATTAAAAAAAATAATTAAAAATATCAGTTTCATAATACAATTGAAATATATTTCAATAATTATTTTTATTTTTTTAAATATAAAATTCTATTACCTTTAACTCTATTAAAATGGGGTTGTCTTTAGTGCGATTTTTTAAAAAGTGGATTTCCCGTATATTTTTCCGGTTTAATTTCTCTAAAATCTGGCCGGAGTTCATTGAAATCACAAGATTGATGGGTAAATGTTGCACAATAGAAGTGCCTTTAGGATTTTTAATGTTGCTGAATCCATATATATAGTCAAAAAAATATTTTAAATAATACAAATCAAAATTTCACCTCAAATTTTTCCTAAAAATTTCAGCACAGAGAATTCATCCTAAATACTCATCTAATTACATTAAGTGAAAACAATATTAAGAAAATAATGATATTAAGAAAATAGTTACCATTTCATAATACTAAAATGTCGTCCGCACTGGAATACTGAAATGTCGTCCCGATGCGTACTTTTGAGAATGTAGAGGTACTTTCCAGAATGTAGTTGTTGGCGTGCAGAGAGTAGTGGTCGAATGTAACCAGCAGACAGTCCCAGCGGGAAGTCCTTTCGGATTGGCTATCCAAACCTTGTTCTCACGACTGCAACAGGGTTTGGCCTCCCACAGTAACAGCTACAAGACGGAGGTAACAACTCCAAATTCAGCCCCCATCTACGGGTAAGCATTCTGCAGTGCGCAAGAAACCGACTGCACCACCTGCGTTACTGAACTCTCCGACACGTTACTGCACGATTGCCATAATGCCATCGGTGCTCAGGTTAATTGGCCTGTCCTCTGTTACCTCCGCTACGAGCAGTATCCATTATTATAGTATCAACTACTCTACTGCACGGGACGATTGCGAACACATTTAATATCTCTATTTAAATAAAACTGTTATGGTTATCTTTTCTTATAACAATATTATATGAATAATTTATAGGGAAGTATTTTATTTTATATTTATTGAAATATTTTATTTAAACTAACATTGATATATTTTTTAAATATTTATTTCCCATTTCATATTAAAAACGGATTGAATTATACATTTTTTTATTGATATTTTTACATTTGTTTTAAATAAGTATTGAAATATTTAATTTATGATAATTTCAAGTTTATTAACATATATGAAATGGATATAAATATATTTATTAGTATGGGAATTCAAATATTTTATTTAAGATATTAAAATATTTTTTTTCAATTATTTTATATAATTATCTCTATAAGTATGTCTATTTATGAATAAGCCTTCCATAATTTAATCCAACTTTCATAGCATATGTTATAATATTCATAGTAGCATTCACATATGAAGGGTTAAGATTTATCTCAAATTTAATTATGCCCTTTTAATTAGTTTATGTCAAATTAATTAATTAGAAATGATGATATGTCAAGGCTAGTCATATTGGGTATGATGTATTAATAAGGCATGGTATTGTCACAAAGTCTATTTGCGTGTTAAGGAATTTCATGGTAGAGTGGCACTTAGTCTAGATGTTTAAGACTAGTAATTGCACTACATGTTGCAAAGGAAACTTGATGAGGTAGTAGTATAAGAAAGAGTAGAAAGTCTAGCATAGAAGAAAAAAGATTTTTAAGACTAGTAATTGCACCACATGTTGCAAAGGAAACGTGGTGAGGTAGTAGCATAAGAAAGAGTAGAAAGTCTAGCGTAGAAGAAAAAAGATGTAATATGTTATGTGATCTAATTGAATATTTAAATATGAATTATTTTATTTGAAAATAAATTTTAGGTTTGAAGAATTGTTTGGATAAAGAAATTGGTTTTTTATAACCTAAGGTTAGTATAGATAGTATATAGAGTATATTTACTTGAGGACACAACAAACTATGAATGTAATGAAGACTATCTGTAATGATAATTTCTATCAATGTGAAAGTTATCTATAAGTCAAAATCTTTGGAACTCCAACAATGAAAATTGTTGGTCATGGTATGTTGGAGCCTTCAAGGGAAGTAGATTAGCCTAATGGATTGTTAATTGGTGAAACTTATTCCATTCCTTGGATTACAAACTAATGGGAAAGAGTGTTATGTATTGGGGATGTTGTAGGTGAAAAATTGATTGTTAATAGAGCAATTGGACTATGTGAAGAGAGTTAAAGTCAACCATAGGTAAATCACCTTTTTGGATTCATTGTTTTAGCTTAAGGGCTAGCCTTTTCTACAATGAGAGTTGTTGAGCCTATGACTTTTTTACAATTAGTTAGAAGATATTTCCTAGAAATGTAAGTGTTCATAACTTGTGATTATGCTCCATTAATGTTGTTTTGTCATGGATTATATTACTTTCCAATTTGTTCAATTCTATTTGCAAGTTTAAGTCTGCATTTTAAATTTATGATTTATGATGAACAAAGTTTTGAAGTAATATATCTTTAGAATACAAAAAGTACCTTATACAAAATGTTGCAAATTCTAAAGTATTCATACTCTTCATAGGCAAGACAAGAGATCGCAACCATTCTACGAGTCTTCGGTCCCCATGGATCATTGTTTCTTGTTTCCTCTATCATACTCGATACAAAGAAAATTAATAGGAACTATTATCGAATCTAACAATATTCTATCCCAGATTTGATCAGAATCAACAAAAGATTTTTTTTACAGATTCACAAATAACTATCCAATGAAATACTTCTAGTTATGTTGGCTTCTCTAGCTGTGCACCAGAAGTTATGGGTTTAAGGTATGAAACATCACTATCACCCATTTCTCTTCACAATAAGGTCCTTTCAAACAAATTTTCTAGCTATCCCAATTAACGCCCCCAAGATCACCTATTAAAAAGAAATTTAACATAACCATTTGATCAAGAATTTAAGATCGTTTAATGGTTGAACAAGGTGAGCTAACACTAATATGCTTCAATGTCACATTCCTATTTGGAATGAAACAAGGTGAGTAACACTAATATGCAAAATCACATTCCTATTTGGAATGAATGAACAAATGATGTCTAAGCAGACATCACCATGTGATAAGAAATCAATTAATTAAACCAATCAAGTATAATATTCATAAACTAAACTAAGATGCATTCAAATATTGTTCCTAGTTTTTGGAATGAATGAATATGTGGTGTTTGAATAAAAATCATTATAAGACAACCATATAATTAACTAAACTCATATTCATACTTTCTATAATAATTCACAACACCTCAATAGTAAGGCATAAAGGCGTAATAAGGTACCCACTAAATTAACTAAACCCATATTCATACTTTCTATAATAATTCACAACACCTTAATAATAGGGCATAAGGGTGTAATAAGGTACCCATTAAAGCCAATCCTTACAATTAAGGGTGTTTTAAGTTCAGAGTTGTGCCTTTAAAGTACAGGCCAAGATTTGTTTCCACTAAGTACTCCTTGCTTTTTCCAATTAAACCAGGTATATAAGAAAATATTTTGGGGAATATTACCACTTACTTGAGTTTCCCCTATGATCTCCTTAGATCATAAGGAGACAAAAATAATCAACTTGTCCAAATTACAATAAATCTTGTGCATTCAATTTATAATAAAGACATCACAAAATGTCAAATTATAGAAAATAATTGTCATGGTGTGTATAGGGAAGTATAAAGGCATGGTGCACCATAAATATCAGGATGGCTGCAATCCATAACACACAATTGTTGAGATTACAAAAAAACAAGGCTTTTAGAGAATTAACTAACCAAAAGGAACATCAAGTACAAGATACAATATGTATAATCCTACTTATACTATATATAATCCTACTTGTCCATAACACACAATTGTTGAGATTACAGAAAAACAAGGCTTTTAGAGAATGAACTAACGAAAAGGAATAAGTACAAGATACAACATATATAATTCTACTTATACAATATATATAATCCTACTTGTTCCAACCATAGAAAGAACTAGAATCATTAAATAAAATCACTTGAATTAAAAAAGTAATTTGCTTTTGTGCTTTTGAATTACAGTTTCTAACATATATTCAAAGTCTTGTAGTTTAAACCTTCATCAAAATATACCAAGGCTATATATTCTCAAACAATACCCAATAACAAATCATTGCTTCCCAATTTTAAAATTGCACTCAGTACAATGCCATGCAAAGCAAGGAGTTCACCTCGCATAAATAGATAATAACACATAATACTAAGCAACTGATGGTTTTGATGCAGTTGATACACATGACACTCTTTTTTTTCTAAACTCCCACTCTTGTGATCACGCTGCTTTTTCAACCTTGAAGCAAGGAGCTTTTGATATTCAACTGCCTCACTCTTGTCCTTTACGCAATTCTAGCATGCTTCCTTTGCAGAGTCAATGGTGTTACAAGCCTCTGAATCTCTGGAGCTTTGCTTCGTGTCTTACCTGAAAATAGATAAATAAGAGAATAAATTCTTAGATGACTTACTGTTATTAAGATGCTCTTATTCAATATAGAACGTGATGTTCATGAAAAATAACTGCACACATCAAATCAAATCAAATCGGGAGAAATCAATGCCAACATAAGGTAAGATTGTAGACCTGATTTAGACCGAAAATTCTGACAGTATGTGTTGACATATTTTCTAACATCATCCTCTTTGGAAAGATTGAACAATTTTGGATGCCCTTTTAGGTCACTGCATCCTTGGCGATCAATTTCTCCTAAAGGCAGAAGGTCCACCAATTCATGCTAGTAAAATAAGGGATCAGGAATTGCAATATCTCCACATCATTAAAATAAACAAATTCAATAGTTACCCTTTTTAACAATGACTAGGTTCAAGACATAAAGATCAGGGTTAACAATGCATCCCCTAACGGACTTTCGTATCCTATCACCGTTACGCCTTCCATACGCACGGAAGAAGGGGGTGCCTGGAGAAAGAGAATAAATATTGATCTGAATAATCTACCAAATTGCTTGTATGAAACTATACGCTAACATATCATTCAAAGATAGAATTATGAACATTAGCATTTTACCTCTGTGCAATAACATGCGTACACGACCTGGAGTAAGAACTCCTTGTTTTATTGGAAAACCTTGCTTATCACATCCTCCCATAATTTTGAAGACATATCCCTTGAACTTCTGGAAGCTAATGACACAACATATTACAACTAGTTACAAACTTTCCCAAACAGAAGACAGTTGCAAAAGGATAAAGATATATTGATCACGATAATAACAAAATTATAAATCAAACCATACCTCTCTAAGGGCATCACCATTGACCTCCTGTGCAAGCCTCTTATCATAAAATGCATGCCTGTTGAGAAACAAATGAAGGTCACAAAATATTTTTTCATAGCAAGTATATACGAATGCCCATTAATATCGCCGGCAACACAAACAATTCCCTCGCGAGACAGTTATGGATACAATCATCATGAAGCCACAGATGATAATTCAATCGTCTAACACTAAATCAAGATCAAGGATACAACACAAGATCAAGGATACAACACAAATGGCATGGAAGGGAGTTTTAAAAAAATAAAATGGGAAGGGAGTTTTAAAAGGAGTTGTCTATAATGCGACTTTTTGAAGATTCCGGTGACGGAATCCGGCGAAGAAATTGAGGTCAAATCTTGATTTCTTGCAGTTAAAATGGTTTTTAATTGCATATTTGGATTCAGCACCCTGAAAAACCCTGGGACGCTTTCATTGTGCAGAAACTAGCTATCAAATTTGCGATTCCAATAATTCTTGCCGGATTTCGACCGGAAAAATCCGCCGGAAAAGCTTTCAAACTCCGTTTTAAAAACAATAAAAATGCCTTACGATGTGGTTAAATTATTTTAGCTTTAAAAATAATATTATATATAATTTAATATCATTAATAATTTATATAAGATTATTTAATCAAATATATTTAAAATTTAGTGTCATTAGCTTTTTATCAAATCAAAATATATCATTTTTCAATCAAATCAAAATACACCATTTTAGATTAAACTCTTGTATTAAGGCACATTATTGGAGCTCTAATAAAGGTAAGATTAAACGTATTTCTACACAATTCTAATGGTAACTTTAATATTTAAGAGGTATCTTTAATGTTATGTCTATCTCTCAAGCGGTTGTGCAATAGAATGTTACTCTTTGTATTTAAGTTCTATTCTCCATTCTATTATAATGATAAATAATTTTCACTCAATTAAATTTTCAACATTGGAATACTTTACCTCTTTTTAGAGAGGATTACAAGAGGGAGGTTATCCCATCACTTTTTTATCTTTTTGTTGTAAATAGAGGAAATAAAGATCTCCATTTATGGTTAGACTTAACCTTATGATGCATCTTTGCCTATTATACTTACTAGGTTACCTAGGAATGCTTGTAAGTTTGGGAAAATCTCTAAAGAATATTTTTGAACATTGTCAATATTTTTATTTATGGTGCTCCTTAAATAGTACTAGCAATTGTCCCAAAAGGTACAAAGAGAGGCCGATAGGATTATTAAATTAGAATTGTTGAATTTCTCTAGAAGAGATGTTGGTTCAAGCCTAACGGATGAGCAATTTGAGCTAGCTAAACGCCTTCTAATTGTTTTTTTATTATGGTAAAATTATATTGATAATTCATTGGTTTTGCTTTCAAAAGCTTGAAGGAATTTGAAGAGCAGGTATAGAATTGCTAGAATTGCTTTGTGGGATTTGATCCCAAAATCACTGATTTGTAGATATATACTCAATGAAATGTTAAGCAGCAGACATGCAGAATTCAGAGTAGAATGAAATGGATAGGCCTCCACAATATTTTTTGGATAATTTATACTTATCTGTGCACTCTAGGGTATGTCTGCCTAAAACTATATATTTCTTGTAAACCTACGCTATATGGTTTAGCCACATAGCGTATAGAGTGATGGGGTGATGTGGCATCCTCTTGCAATTGGTCTGCTTGGTCCACTAAAAACCCCTTGCTCCATTGAGAAAATACCACATGTATTTTTATAGACCATAAGCCCTAAGTTATGACATCATACTATTGGAGTAGGGAAAACACTTGCTGAAATAACAATGTGGATACAATGCCAATAATGAGGCTCCTAAGCCTCATTAACCAAACTCTTACATAATCAAGAAAGAATCAATCAACAATATTTTAGATAGGTTTTCACTCAAAACACATTAGAAAATTAATCATTTTCAAAAATAAAACTGTAAATGAAAGCTCCCTCAACATCAAAGTTAGCTCATGATAAATCTTTGGAATCAATTTCTTGGTTACGTTGAATAATGCCATCACTACAAAAATGGACCAACATTCCTACTCTCAATTCCAATAACAATAAGATCAACAAATCCACCATCAAACAAGGAGAAGACATTTAAGATATTGTGCTAAAGCTGACACCAAAAAGCAGCACAAGTTACTACCAATACAAAAGGACAAGGATTGAGTGCAACAAAGATAGGCTAGATAGCATGCAATCCAACTCAAACCCTTGACCAAACACTAACCAAAGCACCATTCATGTTTGACTTTGACTTGTTTAATAAATAAGGAACAATATTCACACTTAATTTTTGACTCAATTGCAAATATGCCTCAAAACAAAATCATAACCATGCAAAGTATTTACCCTGCACATGCGGTATGAATTGCCTACATGCATCACCTAAACAAGGGGCAAAGGTATGACGCTTGTGGATGATGAAAACCAAGTCTGAAGTGGAAAAGTAAGACGTGGACTGCTGGGACAGATACCACAAATAAAATTCAAAGCGGTACCCTGCCACTGAATCAGAAGTAAATGATTTGATGCTTTGTAAACAATGGAAGAGCTGAAACCCAAACGCAAGTAGAATACTAACCAGCAAAATCAACCAATATCAAACAAAATCCATAACCAAAAGACCTTACTATATTACAGTAAATATCCACATTTTAGAAAAGTAGATATGGTGCACAAGTAAATACCATACTTAACATATTCCGGACAGGTAGCCCAATGGGTCGGATCCCCCTCCCAGTCCGCTGGCCCTCTGTTATGAGGAGCAGGTTCAATCCTTGGGGTCCACCCTGGTGAGGCTTCGGTAGTAAAGCCGAATGGTGTGCAGCTCCGGTAGAGCTATGGATCATTACGGTCAGGAGTAAAAAAAAATATACATATATATCATACTAAACATAATCATGAAGCAACACCATATGAAAAGAGACTGCCCTATAAGAATAGGGCACAGTTTAAGTGATAGGCTTTAACTGTCCCCACTCCTCTTTCACTCAACAAGCTCTGATTAAGTTTCTAAGGATGATATTGAGCATACCCAGATTACCAAGCCCGCAACAGAGTTCACAGAAATGACCCATGTGGACCCGCACAACACATTAAGATTTACGAAGAACTCAATGCAGAGTTCTCCGAGTAGTCATGGGACCTCCTTGATCATGGTGAGACTGTGAGTAAGACCAAAGTTGTGTGTGAATACCATGACAATCAGCTTCCAAATTATGTAGATGGCCATGTTCAGAACTAGATTGACTTTAGAAAAGGGTCTTTAAGGATCAGACTAATTGTAAGAGAACTGTCAAGCTCACTAGCAAAATTGGGCTGGGTTTAGATGCAGTTCAAGCAAAGGCTGATTAATTGTAAGTGAACTGTCAAGCTCACTGACAAAATTGAGCTGGGTTTGGATGCAGTTCAAGTGAACTCCAAGGCAAAGTCTTTACAAAAATACTTTTCAAGTTTTCAGGACCCCTACAAAGTCAGGGAACATTTGATAAAATAAATCAACAATATCTAAATCTCTCATTTATAAATGAACAACTTTAATCAGGTAATTATTAAGGCAATACATCTCTACTCAGTGGAACCTATCTTCCTACAGACTCCAGGAAGAGAGCAAAGAACACCAAGGAAATTCAGAGTCATAATGACGTGCAAAATCAGAATCCATTACCTCTAGTTAGATCAAAGGTCAAAAACTTTAAGAGCGGACAAGCCTATGCCTGACGAGTAAGCACCAACCTTACTGATTTAACCAATGTTGTATCTACGAGAAATCATATATACTTTAATATAAAAGGTGATTAACGTTTTTCTTTACGATCCTTTACATTTCCAATCTAATTACTAGAGAAATAAAGACATTCACTGTAATCTATCTTTGTACAGATTCCAGGAAGGAAGAGCAAAGAGTACCCACTAAATTCAGATAGTCAAAATGACATACAAAATCTAGACCCATTACACCTCTAATCAGCTCAAAAGGCAGAAACTTCAAGGGTAGACAAGCCTATACCTGGAGAGTGAGCACCATTCTGCTGCTTTAACCAATGCTGTATCTACAAAGCTTTTCTCTATGTTTCCAATCTGGGTCATAACCAACTCATCGCCAAACAATATTTCTTCAGGATTGAAAATATTAGTTACGAGTAAGGATCAAAATGAACTGCATCTCCAATGCAGTAAGCCCAAATCATTGTATGAAGAGGCAAAAAGAAACACTTAGATTTAGCTTCAATGACAAAAAATCCAATTCCTTCTACTGTTCTCAACGTAGGCAAAAATCTTACAAGGAATAAGTCTAGACACATTATCAGAAGTGCAATCATCATTCTGTTGGATTACCCAATGTTATATCAACAAAAATTTCAAAACCTTCAGCATAAATGCCAAAAAAAAAAGCTTTGCTTTGAGTTTCCCTTGTCCATTACATTCTCTTCATCACTCCAAAAACATTAAATGATGAATGCAAGCAAGAATCGAACCAAAGTTTAACTACAAAAAAAGTTTAAAACTGGCATGAACCAAAACCCATCTATAAAATCTGGTTAATACATAAACGAAAAACACAATCCAAAAGACAAAGTAGAGCAACAATATTGTTAAAGATTAAAATTTTCGGTCTTTCAATAGAGTTGCGTAAGTTATGACCACGTGCAACTCCTGTCTCTAAATGTTAATCAGTTCTTTGATCAGTGTTTTCACCAATACATGACGAACGATACTTACGCAAACAAAACATCAACATAATATAGGCTCCATATCATTTGGATTAACCAAAGACAATCAATCGTCGAAAAAGACAACAGAAACTGGCTTAAAACAAACATTTATTCGAAGTACCATCAGAATGATAACTGAAAGATTCACACCTTAGCCAATAATTCAAATATCAGTACTTGTCATGTAAACAGGAAAAGCTTGACAATGCAAAAAGTTCAAATTAATTTCAGCATGACCACCCAAATGTAATATCGAATTGAATGTATATCAGAAGATGTACTATTTAGCTCAACAATTAGCATGCATGTCATTTATTCTCACTACATAGTGAAGTCGATCTGACTTTATTTAGGTGGTCATGTCCGAAATAATAAAGGTACCTTTTGGACTTTCTGTCCCACAGGGGTCTTTGGCTTCTTGCCAGAAAGGCATCATATTCCCCGACTGTATGAAAAAATTCCGGAGATTGTGATCCCTTCGAAATCCGTGAGGGTGGACTTTGGTCAATCAGTTCCTGACATATATCACCGCTGTTAAAAAAAGAGTATCCCTGTCTGTCTCCTTCTTCCTAGAAACATAATCCAGACCTTCCATGAGCTCCCATGTATTAATAATCTCGGTTTCATTTTCTTCTGATTCTCTCTGTACAGCTTTAACTTCTTCAGATATTTTCTCTTTCAACAAAGTCCCCGATTGCAGATCTAAGTTTACACCTTCACGGTTTTCCAAATTCGTAAACCTTCGACCTATAAATGTTTCAGTTGTCAATGTTCGACAGATTGAATCAGATTATGCTTATGACAAGTTGAATCAGATTAAGAAAGAATTAAAACAGGAAAAAAAATCTAAAAATTTCAAAAGAGGAAATATATCCTTAAAGATGCCAAGCGAAAAATAAAAATGAAAAATTTCAAGAGAAAACAAAGAAAATCATGTCTCGCCAAGCAAAGCAAATGTATGGCTTACCTTCATTATCCTGGAAAGGAAGTACATGTTGCGGCTGAGATGGAACAAATTTCTTGGCAATAACATTGATTTTGCAAACCAGAGCCACGAATTGACTATGGTTGTTTGTAAAAAGCAAGTGCTCTGTTACCGGAGGAAACAGACGATTTAATTTTTTTGGGAGGCTATTTGCCTTAACAACCTTCTTGGAAGATCCGGAACCCATTCGGAAGCTATTAACGCATCTCTGTTTATTCGTCGGTGTAGAGATGTGAGCTCGGAGTTAGAGAAAGCAGGAAGGAAGTTCTCGCCGCGAATAAACAGAAAACAGAAATCACGACAACAACCTTATTGGAAGATCCAGAACCCATTCCGAAGCTATTAACGCATCTCTGTTTATTCGGCGGTGTAGAGATGTGAGCTCGGAGTTAGAGAAAGCAGGAAGGAAGTTCTCGCCGCGAATAAATAGAAAACAGAAATCACGACAGGACGGAAACACGGAAGTTCACAGCTCGCCGAATATAGATGCCAGGTGTCAATCTGACATTGAAAAGGACGACGAAACGTCTCTTTCAATAGGAAGGCCTATCGGCCTAATTATGAATGAAAGTGTTGAGTTTAAACTTTTACAATTATACCTTCATGGAAATAACACCAACATGATGCATTAACCTTGCATATGGTTCTTACACTATCTTTTTTGTTTTAGCTACATAACCTTTGAACCACTTCTACTTATTGTTTTAGAAGCTAGGATTGAGACCCTCGTTGCTTTCAAGAAAATGAAATTTACCCACATCATCAATCACATTCATGGTTGGCAACATACAAAGTGCTTTGTTATGATCCCCTTGCCTCATGATATTCTCTTATATTGGCTCGTTAGTCCCTTCTTCGTTCAATCTATGAAGATGTTGTCATACAGTGAATTGCTAGTGAGAAAGAAGATATCCTAGAGCTCAAGAAATATATTTCATTTATTACAAATATTGTTACTTATCTAGGTGTTGTTCCCACACCAAGTCTAGGTTAATCATATGCAATTGATCTTCTTGTTAGTCTACCAGTTATGGATGTAACAAATTTATTCTCCCCCCTTTACTAGAGGTCCTAGTTCTTATAGAGGGCCAAATTCTTTCATACAGAGTCTGTCAATCATATACTTCAATTCTTCCTTTTCCCCTATGTTCTCCAACTGCTTCTACTCCTAATTAGGGAGCATCTACCAATCCCTTACATTCATCCAATTCTAATTTAGTTTAACTTTGACCTTCCCAACCTAGCCAAAAATTGACTTAGCAAACAAGTAACAAGGGCCATAATTAAGGGAAGAAGTAAACTAATAGGAAAGAGAATAAAAACCACTTGCAAGGGTGGAATGAAAACAATTATGGTGGAAAAAATAATGTTAACCAAGGCCGAATAGAACCAAACAATGATGTAAATGTCATGGGGGCTTCATTGGGGGAGCAATACGATACCATGTGCATTCATATTAGGGGATATATATGAGGAAAAAATGACATATTATATTAGGGCGTATATCCCGGGGTAAAGGGTTTTTATATTGGTAGGTATAAAAAATGGAGCTCAAAGTCAATGAAAAAATATAAAGGGGTATAAAAAATGTTGGTGAAAAAATGGATACCTATAATATCTAGTGAAATTAGGGGCTTTTTAAATTGGGAAGGTTTATTGCGCTTGTATTAATAAGGGGTTAAATAATGTGATTTTTAGAGGTGTTTTTCAATATGTAGTCAAATTAAGGGCATTGTTTAATATGCCATGAATGCCTGTGATATGTCAGGGGTTCATTGAATGTAGCCCCTATGGTAAATGTAAACATCCTTTCTCTTTGTGGGGATGATTATCAAGCTTATGAGTGTCCTAATCTCATGAACTATAAACTAAGCAATGGCATATCAAAACAAATTAACCCACAACAACCTACATTTTTACGATGCCCTTTCCCTTGACATAATTTCTTGCTAATCAAGGTGAAGCATCTAAATCTTTGACCTCTTTAGAGTTCTCCCAACCAAGTGACCCCTCCTGTTATAACATTTTGATGGTTGCTAATGTGTCGAATCTCCAAATGCATAAAAGTCATTATTAGACACCTAATATTGAGTCTCATATTGGTAAGGAGACTATGCTTCCATGTGACAATTTCTCACATTCTACTTTATACACCTAAGCCGCTTGAAAAAATTGCATCATTTTTTCTCAAATATTCTTTATGATGAATGACAAATAATCCTCATGCTAAGGATTTTCAAGACTACAATATCATTACATATTTGGTGCAATATCCTTGTATTGTATATCGATTAACGACAATGTAAACATGACCTTCACGACATAAGGACTTGTTGAATGCTATTGAAGGTATTCACCTTTCACATTCAAAGTTAATGCTATTTTATTTAAGTAATGTTCAACCATGTATCCCTCCTTTTCTGGCTTCTCAAGTCATAATTACTATTAGGAATTTTTCTTGGATCATGTCATCAACACTTTATAAATTATAAGCAAACATGCTCTTCTAGTCTGCGTACATCACAAATTTACATTGAGATCCTTTGATATGAGTCCTGCCAAACTTCTAGGACTATACATCTAACTTACTCATTACCATTGGTGGTAAAATTGCTTAATTGATGAGTAAGTTATACATGTTGCTCTGGGATACAACATACTACTTTGGTGGAACTTAGTATAACAATGCAATTTTTGAGATGTCATGGATGGAAGCACAACACCCTCATGGGAAGACATATGGTAGCAAAGACTAATTCTACAATCTATCCCTAATCCGAAAGACATACATCAACACTATAGGGCCCAATGCAATGAATTCATTATTGAATATTAGAATAACCCCTTACTAGATTGGCAATAATCCCTAACTGGGAGAAAATGAAGATCAAATCATCCACATGGCCAATAACCTTAATAAATGATGAAAAACTACAATTACAATACACACTACAAAATAAGAGAATCAAACATAAAAAGAGATGAGACATCCTAAGTTAGGGAAAGCATAACTTAGGAACTTACACATTGAAAATGGCCTATCTCATAACAATCATAGCAACAAAGGAAAACAAACCTCAACTTTATAGATAAATTATCTAGTCCATATTAAACCTAGAAGTTATCTATTTACAAATGAAGATAATAGTGATAGAGAAACATAGAAATAAAATAAAATATTTTTTATTAATTATGTAATATTTTTTCAAATTATTATTATATAATATAATTTTGAGTTTTGAAAATTTAAAAAAAATTATTTTTTCATAATAATAATAATAATTTTTAATTAAGATTTTGGTCAAGTTAAATATATGAAATTTTATAATTTTATATACAAAATTATTGTAGTATTTTTTAAATAAATATAAATTTCATATTTTTAATTAAAATAAATATTTATAAAATAATGGAAGTGGCATTCTTAATTTTATTTATTTTTAATGGATTTTAGAAATTCAATGATTTTTTAAATAAATAATATTAAAAGTATCATTATAATTGGTATATAAATAAATGTTGTTTATTTTTTAGTTTTATATTCATATAAATATTTTAAAAAACATTTTTTTTTCTTTTTAATAAGCTTTTTCCCTTTTAGATTATATAGTGCTAGATAATTGGAATCTTTGAGACTTAAGTAAATAAAAAAAATCATATAATTTAAAATTAGATTTAACAAAACTTATGTTTTAATAATATATATATATATATATATAAATAATTTTTTTTAATAATCTATATATAATATATATCTACATTATTTTATTTTATATTATTAAACAACCCTAAAATTAAATAAATTAAAACTTTTTATAAATCTAATACTATACAGGTCACATCATATTTATTTAAAAAGCAAGCAGGCCTCCACTAGCGACATAATCTAGTAACTAGTTTTTCAAACCAAAACTCTTAGAGGTCAACAACGTCATGGATCGTCTAGATTCAATGAAGAAATGCAACCGCTAATTTCTCGATGATTTCTACGGTCTTTTCATATTTCCAAAATTCATTACTTGTCATCACGCTCCCCCACCCGGCCGAAAAACAAAAAGCAAAAAAAATTGACATGACACCGAACGTTAATGTATCGTCGTCACTTGACGGGAAACGTGTATTGACGCAAACATCGTAATCCGTTGGAAGATTTTCGACTTGACGGGAAACGTTACGGTCAAAAGCTGGGGTGACAAAGCAGATTCACGTGCAGCTATTTGTCCGTTTCAAAGACGTGGAATTCAAAATTGTGGCCGTTTCCTTAAGAATTAAAAAAGAAAATAATGAAAAAAATATTATTTTAAGAAAGCTGAACAAAGCAAAATCGAACACAGAGTTGAAGGGGAAAAGTAATCAAACAAGCGGCACTACAAATGGTATTAACGACCAGGGATGTGGCATGTAAACTCTAGTAACTTAGACCTTTCGTTAACTAAATTCTTAATTAAGGCCATTAGATATGCATTTAGATTATGGGGTTATAAAATCTTCATCATCTAAACTATTTTTGAATTTTAAAATTTTGAAATTTCACAAAGATTCAAATATAGACCAAGCCTACTGCCTAAATATACATGTTTATTAACTTAATAAAAATAATTTAAAATGATAAGTAAATTATAATGATATTAAAGACGAGGTGTGGCATGTAAATTTTAGCAATTGAAAAATTAGGCTTTTCTTTAATCAAATTTTTAATTAAAGCAGCTAGATATGCATTTAGATTCTCCCGTTATAAAATCTTAATCATCTAAATCAATTTTGAATTTTAAAGATTTGAAATTTCTCAGAGCCAATTTCAATATAGACTAAGCCTATTGCTTAAATATACATATTTATCAACTTAATTAAAATAATTTAAAATTATAGGTAAATTGTATTAAAATTTTATTGGTATGCCTTAACCATTCTATTTTATTATTAATCTCTACCTTCAAGGAGGGATTATAGCTTATTGTCTACTGGTTAAAGTATTTTGACTTTTAATTAATTAAATTTTCCTAGTATCCACAAAATATTTGTATCTAGAACTTAATCCCTTGTCAAGAAAATTGAATCGATGACTTTTCAATAATAAAGGTGATTTAAGGAACTAATTTTCTCTACCAATTGAGCTAACCCTATTTGTGAGATCACTCTATTTAAAATTTTTATGATTTTTTTAGTTGAAATATGATTATTAAGATTTATTATTTATTTAAATGGCACAGGATACAATTATTGACTAGATCAAGAATTTCAATTGTTTAAAATACTTTTATAAATGCTTAAATGGATTTAGCATAAAGTGATTTAAGGAAGTAATTTTCTCTACCAATTGAGCTAACCCTATTTGTGAGATCATTGTATTTAAAGTTTTTATGATTTTTTAAGTTGAAATATGACTATTAATATGACTATTAAGATTTTTTTATTTATTTAAATGACACGCTATACAATTAGTGACTAGATCGAGAATTTTAGTTGTTTAAAATACTTTTATAAAAGCATAAATGGATTTAGCATCTTAGAATACATGTGGGGTACAAAAATTCTATAGATTATATAGTTGAAACTTTTGATTTCAATAAAAGAAAAAACTAACCCAAAAATATGTTTGGAAAAAAGAAACAACATCTAACAATTACAATAACCTTTTATTTTTTTTAAGAAAAATAAATATATAATTTTCAAAATTCCCATTTTCATTAATTTGATATAATTTTAAAATTATCTTCTTTTCTCAAAAGAAAGAACTTACTTTTGATATTTAAGAGGAAATAAAAAAGTACAATCTCTTTGCTCCATAGTAGCATCCTTTGATAACTTAGATACTCCACTGAGAACAAGATAGAGATATATCTTAAACCATTAGTATATATTTGCAAAATATTTAAAAAATCCACGTACATCCATATTCATTAGTTGCATTGATTTTGTTCACTGCTCGTGCATGGAAGATCTTTGCAATTGAGAAATTTGCAACTCTATCCCATTGAAAAATTTGCAACTCTACAATGGAGAATTATTGATTATGCAATATATTGAAAAACTCTTGTACTTCATTGCCTCACCTCTTTTGCATAGCATTTCTTCTACATAACATCTTACCACAATGTACTTCATTGGTGGCATTGATTTTGTTCATTGTTGCAATGTAGTGGAGAACTCTCCAATCTCTAGTGGAGAAATCTTCCACTTCTCCTCACCTCTTGTACGTGGAACCTTAGTGTATTTTCCTCCCTATAAGCAGTTGAGTGTATGGATAAAAATTATATAAAAAGTAGTGGAGAAAATGCATGGAAATGATATAAAAAGTAGTGGAGAAAATTCCTTAAACTTTTGAAGAGCATCGTTACAGTCGTATTATAAAATAAAGTTCTATATGAAGAGGTAAAGGAAGTCACCAAGAAATCACGAAAATCACCACCAACACTAGGCTTTTTGTCTTTAAACATTTTGGTCTAAAAGTTCCTATGTATATCTATCATTAAGAAGGAAAGAAATAAAAAAAAACTTTGAATTCAAACACATGTAAAAGAGAGTTTTTTCATACATATATTGAGAGAATGGGTGGGATGTTGTTTTCATGCTATAAACCACTACCTTATTTCATAAAATTTTATGCGATAGCTCCATATGAATTTTACCTTGTTTACTAAGTTAATTAAGTTAGTGGAGAGTGAGATCTAGAGCTAGTAATCTTGGTCGATTCAATGTCATCTTGCTCAACTTATCTTCCTGTTTCATTCCCCACAACATCCCTTCTGGGTTTAGTGCACGTTTAATGCCATGGCATAGCCATATAACTAGTGACAATAACTATTGCAAGAGTTTAGTGAGTAGTTATGGAGGAGGCCCTTAGAAACTAGGTTTTAACCGAGCAATCCTTTTTACATTGAATTGCATGTTTTCTAACAAGAAAATCATTTAACAAAGAAAATAAATTACAACAGAAAAAAGTTTTTTTAAAACTCTCAACTTCATGGATACCTATTTTTGCAATAAATCTAATTAAAATCCTTGACTTTATAAGTGTCATTAGCGTACGTTTTCTACACTATTCTCTTGAAACTTAGGTTAGCACCACTCTTACTTCTTGTATGGCCATTTTTTTTTTTTTTTTTGCTACACTGTATTGAAGCATTCATGAAGCATAAACTTAAAATAAATTTACCAAGAAGTTATATATGGTTTTTGAAGCAGATATAATTTGGTTTTCTCCTACCTAAGTAGGGAACATTGTTCAATAAGTATCAAAGTAGGATGATATATGAAATTTAAAAAACAACTTAATAAGCTAGAAATATCTTATATAAATCTTGAGGCTTAAATGGTAAACAATAACACTAAGTTAAAAAGATTATTTGGCATTGATTATGTTTCAAAATTTTATTAATAAAACAATCTATAAGTTTGGAGTCTAATTAATTTTTATTTTCCTTAATGCATTAACAACTTGTACTTTGTTGTAGTTTATCAACTTTTCTATTGAAAGTGTTGATGTTGTTGATCCGCAGATCATGAGAGCTATAAATGGAGGTAGGTAAGGATAAAGACAAAGATTTCATATATAGTTGGGGTTTGAGAGGAAGAAACATGAAAGAGTCTAGGGAGAAACTATAGAGGAGGCGGTTCAAATAAATTATAGGGTACAAAATGTTTAAGAAAACTCACAATTTTCTAATTATAGGGTACAAAATGTTTAAGAAAATTCACAATTTTCTAATTATAGGGTACAAAATGTTTAAGAAAACTCACAAATTTTTAGAAACCTATTTTTGCAATATCCTCAAATAATTGAATTTCTAAAAGGGGTTTTTCTTTGGTTTTTGACGAGGTATAAAGGAATTTTAACAAATTCATAGTAATCCCTACCAATTTGTATCACCACTTGTACTGGATGTGATGAAATATTGCATAACAATCCAATGATCTAATCATTGTAGAGATTCAAATTGCTTAAATTAACAATTTAAATGGATAAGCAAAAAATGAACCTACTCCATTAAAATTGATAATTGTTTTCAATGAAAAGCCTATTTTTATTTTCCATTACAAATTATAGTAAAATTTCATCTTATGCTTTTATTATAATATTGTCTAATTTTTCATGACCATAATCTTTTTAATTTTTTAACACTACATTTCCCACTACTCTGAGTCTTCTCTATTCATTTTTTTCATACCCACTTACAATTTCTATAGTTGATGCAAAGAACAAGAAGCCTCTCAAACTCTTCTATGCGACTCTATTCATTTTGTTAAAATCCACTTACAATTTCTAGGGATGATGCAATGAACTAAAAGCCTAACAAAGTCTTCTATGGGAATAGAGCAACTTCTTCCATCATGAAATGTAGCATAATAAACAAACCCATTGAATAGTTACTTCGCCTAGACTGTTGGTTTTAGCTTCACAAGCAAGCACAGAGGTATTTATTATTTTTTGGGGCAGCTTCTTTTCATAAAACAAAGACCACAAAGAATTTTTTAAAAAGAAAAATTCTATGCTAAAAAATTTCAAAACTTGATGTCCCATTCCCCATTTTCTGGATACACGTTGCAACCAATATCTCGATCCCATATTAGTGCAAATATAAGCATTGAAAAGTAGATATACAGAGTCCACCAATATGGAACAAAAAGTCAATAATACCCATAGTAGATTTGTTCGTAGAAAGAATCCATCAAAGAGGGAAACCAAAATATTATAGAAATAAAAGAGTTTCACAAAAACTCTCTCGACGTTTCCATGGTAGAGTTTCACACTAGGCACCCAAAACCATAGAGAAACAACCCAATGTCTACCAGATGAAAAAATTGGAGATAATGCTTCCATTTGAGTTTGGAGTTGGTCTGAGATCTGTAAGTGGTTGTTGAGAGATCCTTTCAACTCCTATCTCTAATTTTAGAATTAATTCGATCTAAGACCAACTATGAAATTTCATTGTAATTGGATGCATGTGTGCAATACAAATATTATTTTGTATATATTTTTTAGTACTATCTCTCCAAATACATTTTCTTTTTCGGTATCAGAGAAGGTATTGGCTTAAATCCTTCATGGGAGAGCCAGGAAGATGTGAGATAACCTTGAATTTATTGATATGTAAATAGATTAAGGTAGGAGATTGTGTTGTGTGGTGTGTTTGTTGTGAGTAAATTTCATTTTTGAGGGTTGATCTAAGTTGTCAAAAGGGTGGCATGCTTAGTGTGCATGGTTGGGATCTGCAAGGGATCATGTGCATGGTTGAGATTCAATGCATAAAAAATTATGAATATTGCATGAGATTGAATCCATACAAAAATAGGCAAGGTGACTGTGCATCAATTTGACTGTGTTTGAAGGGCATGTGTTACACAACATTTTGTCACTGTCCCTGTACTCCCCGTTCCTTGATCCTGGAGGACCTCTACGGTGAACCCCACATGCTTTCCCTTCGTGAAGAAACCCCCATTGTGTCCCTCTTCGTGAGAAAATCAATTCCCTTTTGCACCATTTCCCCTGAAACTTTTGTTTTTCCCAATTTACAAGACCGACACTAATGGACCTTGTCTTCCTCAAGTTAATATGTAGGGATTAGAACTGTCCCTAGTGCCAACCAGAGTGACTGAGTTGTGTTCTAGTCGCGTCGGTCCTACTATGGAGAGTTTTTTTTAATTAAGATCTGAAGCTTCCATCTCTAGAAGCTTCATAATGGAAGTCTGGTAAATGGTTTGGCCGGATGGGGTCAAGGATGTTAGTTTGGGCTCCTTTCTCCTATAATGATGGAACTACCTCAAGGGATAAAACCTTCTCCCATGAGAATATATCCATATCCCATCCATTCATCCTATATAAACCTCCCTTTTTCCCAAGCACAAGCTAGTGTTAGTGTTAAAGTGTTAATGTTGGTGTACTAGCACTATTTTGGTTTGGAGTAAATAGCAAGCTATTCATAATTGTAGCTTTCTATTTGTGTGAGGGAGAAGTGTGATTTGGTTTGGAGTGAAGCCTAAAGGGAAGAGCCTTAAAACTATTCTTGTTGAGGCCATCATGAAATGCTAACAGAAGTGCGTGGGAACCTTGTCTTGTCAGAGGAGAACGACAACATCAAGACAGTGGTTGTAATCTCTTCTTGATTCAATATATATGAAACTATCGATTGATTTCCTACATGATTTTTCATCTTACATATTCATGGCTTAATGTTTCTTGACTTGTTAAGTAGGTTGAATTACAATTTGTCTATTATCATGGTTGTTGTTTGTTGTTGTTTAATTGTTTCATGGCTTAATTTTTCATCAAACGGGATAAGCGTACTAAGAGGTAGGTCGTCTTAATTGGTTCTAACCTAAGGAAATATTCCATAGAATGTACCTGTTGTGGCTAGACCCATTATCAGGTTAGAGGAATTTTTTTGTGTCCGCACTTTTAATTTTACTTCACCACAAATTTGCGACTCTGCTGGGGAATCTAATCCTTTTGCTTCTCTTAGATTTCATGATTTCGTGTGAACTTTTCTAGTTCCACTTTTCCCCTTTCGTTTTGTTTCTTTTCTCCTGCTTACTAATCTGAGATTGAAATTCATAGTAGTAGATCTGGTCCTTGTTTCAAAAAAAATATATTTTTTCCTTGACTTCCTCAATCATTGCGCTTAATTCGCAGATAGTCGTGCCGATCAGAACGATATTCTGAAAAACAGTCGTTCCGACCTCCCTCTGGCACGTGTTGTTAGTTAGGTAGTTGTGCTAGTGCCTGTAAGTGAAGATTAGGGTTTGTCCAAAATCTTGGCCAGTGTGTTTTGTTCTCATGATTTCGACCCTATAAGCTTTTTAGACCTTCCTCTCCCTGACTAGAAAGCTTCATTTAGCTTGCTTTGTGTGCTTGCTTGGTTTAGTCCACCCTCTGATGTGTTAAGTCTGGCCCTGTGTGAAGTTATTTTTTATTTTTTCTTTGAATCCCTCGATCAACGCTATTTTTGGCCAAACAGTCGTGTCGATCAGGCCTATCAGTGCTAGTTTTAGCCTGAAAATGCTAATCAACACTACTTTTGGCCCAAAAGTCACTTCGGTCTCTGAGTTAAGGAAAATCAAAATTTCTCCCAATCCAATGCCAGTGTGTCTTGACCCTCAGATTCTCTTCTTCCACACAAAAGTGACTAGGATGCTTTGTTTTCAATTGAGCGAGTGAAAGAGTCTCGTTTGTTCTCTTATTTTGAGTGTCTCTTTTGTCTTTCCAATCATAGATTACATTGCTTGGTTTGTTGATTGAAGCATTTATGTGTTTGGTTCGTTTGATTCAGGGAAGAAGTTGATTTTAGTTTCACTTATAATGCTTTGGATTTGATTGAAGCTTATTTGTTTGGAATTATGAAAACTTTCATTTAAAGTGCTTTATGTGAAAGTTTCATTTTGCATTTTATCAAAAGGAGAACATCATTCTAGTTTACTTAAGCAAAAATACTGCATTAGTAGCATTGATGCTTTGCAGATTTTTGTGGTGTGGTTTTTGAGGTTCAGAATTCAAATATTCCACAGTTTTCATTTTTGTGTTGTCTACGTTTCAAGTCTATAACAAGACTCCAATATTGCATTAGTAGCGTTATTGAGAAGCTAGAATTGCATCATCATAAGCATTTGGAATGAAATGAAACTTCTTATGTTGTTATAGGAAGATTAAATGCATTTAGGAGATTTATTAGTGAAAGATTTCATTCTTCGATGGTTGCATTAATTTTGTGTTCTCTATCTCTCAATTAGTGACAACTTTTGTCGAAGACAAAGATATCTTTTCTCATATAGCTGCATATAAGAGTTTCTAGATGACAACAGTAGGGTCTTGTAATTGAAACCTAATTCAAGATCAACCGTTACAATTTATTGAATTAACCTAAGGAAACATTGAAACTTAACGCTCACATTTAGTGGTCTAGGCTAGAGACATGTTTCGATGTCTTTAAACCTAGCAGCTGTCATTCGCTTCGACAATAGACAACGCTAGTACGGACTTGTGCTCCTTGTACCATTGTGTATATAGAAGGAGACCCCACTAGGTTTGAAATCCTTTATCCATTGGATGTCAAGTCTATCGCCTTGTAAATGTGATACACCAAACATAGCATTCGGGGAGATTGCCTACTCATACTTCTCGGTTCGCCGGGAGGTATTCTGCAGTTCACGGTTACCTCGTAATCCTTCATGCCTAGAATACCCTGAGTAGTCATTTTTGATCTTTACTGACTCTTTAAATTTGAAAAGATCATCGAGAACTTGTCCTTTCGAGCTTGTTAACTCCGAAAGTGACTAGAGTCACCTTTCGTCCTTTTCTCGACTCTTAAAATATGAAAAGGCAAACTTTTATTTCAGTGTCTTAAAATTAACTCCCCATGAAATATTCTTGGTTAAAGCTATCTTCCTTAGTGTTTCTTTAAAATTCGATTCCAATGGCAACATTTCTAGACTCTACCAGTCAAGGGTTCCCCTCAGATGGGAATCCTGGTCCTTTTCCTTCTTTTGGAAATTCTGGTGCTCCTTATATGGCAACGTTGTCCCTCCTTGGGTTAACCATTGGTTTACTTGTCAGGTTATTTTCAACCTCGGTGATTCTGAGCGTCCTAACTCCTGCCCCACCATCTCCTTCATTTGAATCACATCACGTTGATTCTAAGGTTGACCTCTCCCCTTCTTCCCCTGTTTCTTCCTCTTCCTCTTCGACTTCGCCTGGTGAAAGTTTGAAATCCAGTAGCCAAGAGGCGAAGAAGAAGAAGATGATGATGATGATGAAGAAGTATTTAGTTAAGTGAGAGGCCAACCATGCAGCTAATACTCCAAATGCACCTCTTGTAGACAAACCTTTTGATCCTCCACGGAAGGTTAAATTCCCTTACAAGCTGTGTAAGGGTGACCATCTCCTTCGAGACTGTCCTGGAATTCCCAGAGTCTTAGAGATATGGTCTCAAAATCTGGACCATCCCCATCGACCTCTGGAGATCATGTTGATTCTTCACCCTCGGTTAGCGATGGTAAGAAGAAAGGGAAGATTAGATTACCCTGTAGGTTATGTGAAGGAGAGGATCTACTTCACCTTTGTCCTTACAGCTCCTCAACCCAACTTCTTGTTGGTTATCGAAGGCTTTCTTTTGACCCTCTCCTGGTTGGTTATCGGAGGCTTTCTTCTGACCCTCTCTTGGTTGGTAAAGAGATTGACTTAGGTTCATCTCTTTCCCGTCCTGCTCTTCATGAGTGTGACTCTCTTGTGTCTGTTCTCGACTAACCATTGGTCGAAAAGAGTGTCAAATTATCTCCACCTTTAGTTGATAACTCTGTTTCAGAAGAGAGTAGTGATCATACTGCTCATGTTCTTCTCGTCGCCTCAGATTCTCATGAATTGAAGAGTGACCCTCTCATCCCAGTTGTTTAAGAGAGTCCTTCTCCTATTCCTGCATAGCATGGGGGCAATCATATGATTCCCCCACCAAGTAGTTTTTTCGTTTCTTTCAATTAGAGTCACTTGATTGCTTTCCGCCTCCCATCTTATGTGCCTTTCCATATTATAGTACAATCCTATAATATGGTAGTACATACCACTATATTAGATGAAGGTGCGTCTGTTAGTATCATGTCTTCTACTACTTGGAAAGTGTTGGGTTCGCCACAGCTTGTGCCTGTCACCCCTGTTGGCTTTAACCGAAGTAACCAGTCAACCCTTAGGGATCCTTCCAAAGTTCCCTATCACTTTGGGGGGAAAGACCATCTATATAGACATGATGGTAGTCCAAGGTCCCTTAGATTTCAATCTTCTCCTTGGATGCGACTATGTTTATATCATGGGAGCTTTTGTTTCTTCGATTTTTTGTGTGGTTTGTTTTATCGTTCATTGGTCACCAGGTACCTCCTTTACAGGAAATACCTTCCCTGCCACAGGTCAATTATGTGTCTACCCATTCCGTCTCGGCATTTGTTGATGATCACACAGATGGTATAGTACATTATGTACTGGGGGCATTGGAACTTGATCTGTCTATGGTACCAATTAACATGTATTCCTCCCAAAGTGTGGTTCTTCCGTCTAGTGAAGACCTCTTGGGGGCCATGTTCTCGTATGGTTCATGAATAGAGGCCATGAGGATATTTATTTTACCATGTCAACCTCATTAAAAAATGAAATAGGTCTCCATGAGGATAGTTATTTTACCATGTCAACCTCGTTAAAAAATGAAATAGGTCTCCATGAGCATAGCTCCTTGTCTTGTGTCAAGCTTGTTAAAAAATGAATCAAGGTATCTGAGCATAGTTCTTTTTCTTGTGTCAAGCTTGTTAAAAAATGAAACAAGCGTCCTGAGGTTAGTTATTTTACCGTGTCAACCTCATTAAAAAATGAAGCAACTCCCTTTTCCAAATTGAGTCTTTGATTAAGATCTCGTAAAATCCCAATTGAGTCTTTCCAAGATCTCGAAAGTGAACCTTCATTCCATCCACTTAGTTAAATGAAATGAAGCTTGGGGGGCATGTACCTCGATTGAGTCATTATGATGGGGGCATGCAAACTTATAGCAAGCATAGCTTTTCGTTTCAATCTTGTGTAAACATGAAACCGAATCCAAGCAGAGTTCTCCATGGTTCAAGCTTGTGTAAAATTGAACCCATGCCCAATTTACATCTTGTGATTGTCGTTTATCAGCTAATTTCTGCTAGATGAGCCTTTGTTGTTTCATTCCATCACCACCATTTCTTTGGCCAATCATATGCTTTCACTTGGTTTTTTTTCCTTTCCTGAGGGACCACAACGACGAGTGGTTTTATTAGCCAGCCTCTTGACCATTACATGTTTTGAGAAGTTCCACCATTGTTAGCACTAGTTGCTACCCTTTATACTACTTGTTCCTCGAGTACGAGTCACCTTTAAGCTCTTTTCTCGACTCGTTAAGCTCATATAAAAATATTGCTGAATATCCCTTTTGACTTGTAAAAGAGAACAAAATGGGGGGTCCGCTTTCAAGCTCTTTTCTGACCCTTTAAAAGCAGAAATATGGTTGATCCCTTATCATTTCGAACTCGTTAACAGATGCAAAACGTCGTGCACCCAGTATAAGTTTACCCCTTTTTCAGGCGCTGAGGCAATATTTATGAAAAAGGTGCTCCTTGACTGAAATGGTCAAGCGGTTCTCTCAAGTATTGTTTTCTACCTTCTCGAGCTCGAGAGACACAAATGTATGAAAAGGGACCATGTGGAGTTTTCTTTTTCATGTCTTTTTCAAACTCTCCAAACATGAAAAAGATATCGAGTTACACCTTTATCGGACTCGTTAAAGTATTAAACGACATCGGATTCGTCATCATGACGAACATGAGCTTCTCCTTCCTAGGGCTCGTTAAACTTACTAGGTCAGATTTGTTAGAAGGATGAACTTATAGTGCAAGCATATGCTATTCCCTTCAAGCTTGCAATTAAAAATAATTGGGGTACTTGCCAGAAATGGTGGGGAAAATTTGGAAATCTAATCAATTGTGTTGGCAACTCACTCTTGAACATGACACTTTCTGCTTTGTGTCAGGTTTGGATATCCTCCTTTATGTCGTTAAATTTCCTGGGTTGGTCCGTTAATTTTTGCCTTTCATTTGATCTCTGCCACATCATCATGACCACTAATCCTATGGATCCAAAAGCTGCCAAATTTCCAGTTGTGTCGCTGATATGTTCAAGAATTGTCCTTCTGCAATTATATTTACCTATGATTCTCTGTATCATCCAAAATAATTTTGCATCCCTTCATTTCTTGTTGATCATGTGGGAAACATTATGGCCCTCCTTCGACACGGTCGTTTCCCACTGAATTCAGCTCATTACTTGGGAAGTTGACCAAGAGACTCCCTTCCAGTACCTTAGAGCTTTCATGCCCTAATGGCAAGTTCTTCGCACTTGACGACAAGTTCACATCATTGGCTTTCGATTGAGTGATTTCATGGGTGTTTGACTTCAGTTCCTTTGTTCATATTCCGTGAATTGTGCTAATAGTACCTTGAGGACCATTGTCACTATTGGTGGTTTCTCTCGCGCTTGTTAATAGTTTACATCATTGACTGGTAATCAAGCGACTTTCTAGCATGTTCGACGTCAACACATCTATTCACATGTTAGAAATTGTACTTTGATCAGGTTGTGTTGGAGCGAAAGACCCTGGGCTCAGATCACAAAATTCAAGGTTGTGAAGTGATGTGACATGGTTATGTTGATATGCATGTCTCCTTCAGATGGATGGTTGTGCCCATACTTGGATCCATTTACATGATCATTCTCTGGATGGCTGCGTCCATGCCACGATTCATGTATCATTTGACAGAGTTCTCAGTTATGTATATGTATATGTACTTGCTTTCCAGTTTTTCAATGGCAGACTACGGTTCCCCACACTCATTCATAAAGTGTTTCATCCCTCACTCTAGTTCGGCCTTCACTCTTTAGGGGGCATCTGTTACACAATATTTTGTCACTATCCTTGTACTCCCCATTCCTTGATCCTGGAGGACCTCTATAATGAACCCCACATGCTTTCCCTTCATGAAGAAACCCCCATTGTGTCCCTCTTCATGAGTATATCAATTCCCTTTTACACCATTTCCCCTGAAATTTTTGTTTTGCCCAGTTTACAAGACCGACGATAATGGCCCTTGTCTTCCTCACGCTGATATGCAAGGATTAGCACTGTCCCTACTGCTGACTGAAGCGACTGAGCTATGAGGGCCACTTTGCAGGAAGCCACGACCTACGAGTGAGGGCCAATTTGATAAATTCAATACTCAAATAACTTGTTCTTGAGAAATTCAATACTTTTTGTTTGAGGAAAGAATTTTCAAATTCTTACATAAAAAAATTCAGCCAGAAAAATAACTAACTTGCCTAGGCTTGCCATCAAAGGTAAGCTCCTCGAGAAGCAATCCTAAGCTTACACGAGCTTAAGCCTCTAGAGCATATTGGTGCATTTGACAGAGAAGTCCAAGGTAGGTTGCCCTACAAAAGGCTTCAAGGAGATATTGTCCCTCAGTAAAGAAAACGCCCCGGTCGTAGCCTAGAACGCATTGCAAGCATGCTTGAGCCCGTTGGCAGAGGTTCAATCCGCGAAAAGGGCGACAATATTGTTTAAATAAAATATCAATAACTTAGTCGGATCAATGATATTAATTCACTAGATGCTTCAGAAGCAGTGAATAATAACCGAATCAACAAGAGTTGCGAGACGTTAAAGATGATGAATGATTGCATTTGTGTTTAGAGAATGGAAGAAATAATGATCTGAATTTGGATCCTTAATCTCTCTTAAAGCTACCCGAACTCTGTAAAAATTCATACCGGTGTTTAAAGTCTTATGGATGTCAAAGCTTATCAGAAATAACCTCTGAATAGTGACAATTTGTAGCCAGCACAGAGCAAAATGGACCTTCTGTCAAAGCGCATTGACCGTTGGCCCATGGGGACTGTGCATGGCGAAAAAATGGTAGTTAGGAGGCTCAGACCAACAAACGGAGGTTGTTCGCGCATCGCTAGACAAAACCCCTCGAAATGGTAAAGCCCCGAGTGCTCGGTCATAAGGAAAGCCAAGAAACCATGGGAAAAGCGTTGAAACGATAGGCAGGTCCTACGCTCCAAAACCGGTGGAATATCGGAGGATTTTCGGGCGGTAAGCGGGTTTGTCAGAGGACCCAGTGATGCCATACAATGATTGACGCATGTCTGGCAGATGAGAGAGAAAACAGCTCTCATCGCGGGCTAATGTCTGAGCAAGTCAACCGCGCGATATGAGTGATAACCGTAGGATTTGGAGGCCCTAGATCTAACAGCAGAGATTGCACCCGATGGGAAACCGGATTCGACGGAGAAAATAAGCTTCGGCACATAAAGGTTGAAGTCCAATTGGAATGCTGAGTTGGCGGATGAATCATTTCACAGAGTAACCGAAGTAACGAACCGCTTGAGGAAGAGTTGGCTCAGCTCGTGAGGAGACAAATGGCCACCTCTCTATAAAGCGTTACAGTGATGTTGACGCAGAGCAGGGAATTCCAGCAGACAGAGGCAAGTGATCCGAAGATCCAGGAGAGGAAGCGAACAGACAGAGAGTAAAAGGGGAGAAAAAAGAGAGTAGACCTAGAAGTAAAAAAGCCAGAGCCGAGATCACTGTAATAGGTAGAGCCACCAGAGATTGGAGGGTGAAGAGAAAAGAAAACGTTGAATGCACAGAGAGTCTGGGGAGTCACTCGGAGGTCGAGTGAAAAGCCAGAGAGCTCAATTGATAACAACATATTGTTGTTGGAATTGCTTGGAGGTCGAGCGATTCACAGAGGCATGTAAAGGCCGAGCGAAAGAGCTTAGAATAGCCAGAGCCAAGAGCTAGAGTGAGCACCAGAAGCAAGAGCTGAGAGCCAGAACTAGAGCCCGAGCCATAGAGCTAAAGCCAAAGTCAGAGCCACAGCCAGAGCAAGAGCCAGAGCCAGAGCCAAGAGCCAGAGCTAGAAAGCTGAAGAGCTCCAAGAGCCAAGGGATAAGATGGTGTTCTGAGCCCAATGTTCCTATATAAAACATTGGAGTTAAGTGTAGCACTTGTAAAATAACTATTGCCATGATCCTAGAGAGCCTGATCAAGTTGATTAGAGCTCAAGGAGACGTAGCCCAAGATATCAGGGTGAACTCCATATTATATTGTTGCCTTATGTGTTTGTTTTTACTGCTGCTTTAACCACTATTATATGCATATATATATCAGTATAAGTACCTTCCCATATTAGCACAAACAACAGATTTTAAAGTAAATATTCAGCTGAAAACAAATACAAGCATACACCCATATTTTCAAGCATTTCTTAATTCCGCATTGGTTAATCATTAAGACTTGGGGAAAATTTAAAGCTTTGGAAGTGGGAGAGGTTCTTGTAAACTAGACAAGAAGCCTAAGAGCCCCATTTTTAGATCAAATAATAAAGAATACGAATGCAAAATAAAATAAAATAAACACAGACAAAATATTTTTTCATAGCAAGTATATACGAATGGCCATTAATATCATAGACAACACACAATTTACTCGTGAGACGGTTATGGATATAATAATCATTAAGGGATAGATGATAACTCAATTGTCGCACGCTAGCAACAACACAAATGGCATGGGAAGGGAGTTTTTCAGAAAAAATATCTTCCAATGTAATTAAAATATTTTAGCTTTAAAAATCATATTATATATAATTTAATATCATTAATAATTTATATAAAATCATTTAATAAAATATATTTAAAATTTAGTGTCATTAGCTTTTTTATCAAATCAAAATATATCATTTTGCAATCAAATCAAAATATACCATTTTGCATGAGTAAAACAAAATTAAGAAGTAACACCTTAAAAAGTAGAAGATTAAACTCTTGTATTAAGGCACATTATTGGAGCTCTAATAAAGCTGAAATTAAACTTATTTCTACAGAATTCTAATGGTACCTTTAATATTTAAGAGCTACCTTTAATGTTTATGTCTATCTCTCAAGCGGTTGTGGACTAGAATTTTACTCTTTGTATTTAAGTTCTATTCTCCATTCTATTATAATGATAAATAATTTTCACTCTATTAAATTTTCAACATTTGAATACTTTACCTCTTTTTAGAGAGGATTACAATAGGGAGGTTATCCCCGCCACCTCTTTATCTTCTAGTTGTAAAGAGATGAAATAAAGATCTCCATTTATGGTTAGACTTAACCTTATGAAGTTGTTATAATTAAATAATTATCCTCTTAATATGATGCATCTTTGTCTATTATACCTACTAGGTTACCTAGGAATGCTTGTACGTTTGGGAAAATCTCTAAAGAATGTTTTTGAAAATTCTCAATATGTTTCATTTATGGTGCTCCTTAAATAATATTATGAATGAAAATGTTGAGTTTAATCTTTTCCATTATACCCTCATGGAAATAACACCAACATGATGCATTAACCTTAAATATAGTTCTTACATTACCTTTTTTGTTTTAGTTACATAACCTTTGAACCACTTCTACTTATTGTTTTAGAAGCTAGGATTGAGACCCTCGTTGCTTTCAAGAAAATAAAATTTACCCACATCATCAATCACATTCATGGTTGGCAACATAAAAAGTGCTTTGTTATGATCCCCTTGTCTCATGATATTCTCTTATATTGGCTCGTTAATCCCTTCTTCGTTCAATCTATGAGGATGTTGTCATACAATGAATTTCTAGTGAGAAAGAAGCTATCCTAGAGCTCAAGAAATATATTCCATTTATTAAAAATATTTTTAGCTATCTAGGTGGTGTTCCCACACCAAATCTAGGTTAATCATATGCAATTGATGGTCTTGTTAGTCTACCAATTATGGATGTAACAAATTTATTCTCCCCCCTTTACTAGAGGTCCTAGTTCTTATATGGGGCCAAATGCTTTCATATGGAATCTGTCAATTATATACTTCAATTATTCCTTTTCCCCTATGTTCTCCAACTACTTATACTCCTAATTAGGGAGAATCTACCAATCCCTTACATTCATCCAATTCTAAATTAGTTTAACTTTGACCTTCCCAACCTAGTCAAAATTTTCCTTAACAAACAAGTAACAAGGGCCATAATTAGGGGAAGAAGTAAACTAATAGGAAAGAGAATAAAAACCACTTGCAAGGGGGGAATGAAAATAATTATGGTGGAAACAATAATGTTAACCAAGGCCTAATAGAACCAAACAAGGATGTAAATGTCATGGGGGCTTCACTGGGGGAGCAATAAGATACCACATGCATTCATATTAGGGGATATATATGAGGAAAAAATGACATATTATATTAGGGCATATATCCCGAGGTATACGGTTTTTATATTGGTAGGTATAAAAAATGGAGCTCAAAGTCAATGAAAAATATAAAGGGGTATAAAAAATGTTAATGAAAAAATGGATACCTATAATATCTAGTGAAATTAGGGGCTTTTTAAATTGGGAAGGTGTATTGCGTTTGTATTAGTAAGCGGTTAAATAATGTGATTTTTAGAGGTGTTTTCCAATATGTAGTCAAATTAAGGGAATTGTTTAATATGCCACGAATGCGTGTGATATGTCAGGGGTTCATTGAGTGTATCCCCTATGGTAAATGTAAACATCCTTTCTCTTTGTGGGGATGATTATCGAGCTTATGAGTGTCCTAATCTCATGAACTATAAACTAAGCAATGCACTATCAAAACAAATAAACCCACAACAACCTACATTTTTACAATGCCCTTTCCCTTGACATAATTTCTTGCTAATAAAGGTGAAGCATCTAAATCTTTGACCTCTTTAGAGTTCTCCCAACCAAGTGACCCCTCCTGTTATAACATTTTGATAGTTGTTAATGTGTTGAATCTCCAAATGCATAAAAATCATTATTAGACACCTAATATTGAGTCTCATATTGGTAAGGAGACTATGCTTCCATGTGATAATTTCTCACATTCTACTTCATATACCTAAGCCGCCTGAAAAATTGCATCAATTTTTCTCAAATATTCTTTATGATGAATGACAAATAATCCTCATGCTAAGGATTTTCAAGACTACAATATCATTACATATCTAGTGCAATATCGTTGTATTGTATATTGATTAATGATACTGTAAACATGATTTTCATGACATAAGGAATTCTTGAATGCTATTGAAGATATTCACCCTTCACAGTCGAAGTTAATGCCATTTTATTTAAGTAATGCTCAACCATGTATCCCTCCTTTTCTGGCTTCTCAAGTCAGAATTACTATTAGGAATTTTTCTTGGATCGTGTCATCAACACTTTATAAATTATAAGCAAACATGCTCTTCTAGTCTGCTTACATCACAAATTTACATTGAGATCCTTTGATATGAGTCCTGTGAAACTTCTAGGACAATACATCTAACTTACTCATTACCATAGGTGGTAAAATTTCTTTAATTGATGAGCAAGTTAGACATGTTGCTTTGGGATACAACATACTACTTTGGTGGAACTTAGTATAACAATGCAATTTCTGAGATGTCATGGATGGAAGCACAACACCCTCATGAGAAGACATATGGTAGCAAAGACTAATTCTACAATGTATCCCCAATTCGAAAGACATACATCAAGAGTATAGGGCCCAATGCAATGAATTCATTATTGAATATTAGAATAATCCCTTACTAGATTGACAATAATCCCTAACTGGGAGAAAATGAAGATCAAATCATCCACATGGCCAATAACCTTAATAAATGATGAAAAACTACAGTTACAATACACACTACAAAATAAGCGAATCAAACATAAAAAGAGATGGGACATCCTAAGATAGGGAAAGCATAACTTAGAAACTTACACATTCAAAATGGCCTATCTCATAACAATCATAGCAACAAAGGAAAACAAACCTCAACTTTAGAGATAAATTATGTAGTCCATATTAAACCTAGAAGTTATCTAATTACAAATGAAGATGATAGTAATAGAGAAACATAGAAATAAAATAAAATATTTTTTATTAATTATATAATATTTTTTCAAATTGTTATTATATAATATAATTTTGAATTTTGAAAAATTAAAAAATATTTAATTTTTCATAATAATAATAATTTATTATTAAGATGATGGTGAAGTTAAATAAATATATGAAATTTTATATACAAAACTATTGAACAATATTTTTTAAAATAAATATAGATTTCATTTTTTTAATTAAAATAAATATTTATAAAATGATGGAAGTAGCATTCTTAATTTTATTTATTTTTAATGGATTTTAGAAATTCAATGATTTTTTAAATAAATAATATTAAAAGTATTTAATTATAATTGTAATTTGTATATAAATAAATATGGTTTATTTTTTAATTTTATATTTATATAAATATTTTAAAAACATATATATATATATATTTTTAAATAAGCTTTTTCCCTTTTAGATTATATAGTGCTATATAATTGGAATCTTTGCTCTTTAAGTAAATAAAAAAAATCATATCATTTAAAAAATATTAACAAAACTACTTATGTTTTAATTTTATATATATATTATTATATATTATTAAACAACTATACACATTAAATAATTTAAAACTTTTTATAAATCTAATACTAAAAAGGTCACATCATATTTATTTAAAAAGCAAGCAGCCCTCCACTAGCGACATATTCTAGTAACTAGTTTTTCAAACCAAAACTCTTACAGGTCAACAATGTCATGGATCGTCTATATTCATTGAAGAAATGCAACCGCTAATTTCTCGATGATTTCTACGGTCTTTTCATATTTCCAAAATTCATTACTTGTCATCACGCTCCCCCACCCGGCCGAAAAAAAAAAACAAAAAAAATTGACATGACACCGAACGTTAATGTATCGTCGTCTCTTGACGGGAAACGTCTATTGACGCGAACATCGTAATCCGTTGGAAGATTTTCGACTTGACGGAAAACGTTACGGTAAAACACTGGTGTGACAAAGCGGATTCAGCTGCAGCTATTTGTCCGTTTCAAAGACGCGGAATTCAAAATTGTGGCCTCGTTGTTAAACTCCGACTGGGTTTAAGTTTTACGGCAAAGGTTCAATTCAAGTTTTACTGTGAATATTAAAGGAAATAGTTTTTACTTTATGCGAGTTGAATATTATTATAGGGTAAAGATTAAAAATATATATATATATATATATATTTATTATTTAATTTATAATTTGTTTTGCTATTTAATTAGTATAATTATATTTAATTAGCACAATCATATTAGTAAATATAGTTGATATTAGTAAGTATATAAGTAAATCTTTAATTAACATATATACATTCAAATTTTAAAAATGTTATTAAAATCAGAACTTTAATCTTAATTACTAATACCTAAACCCTAATCTTTCAAATTTTCAAATCTTTTCAAGTGGCCTTCTAATTAAACACCCTCTTATAAATTTTGAACACATGCATAAATTTATTAAAATTTTAATCATCTAAATTAATTTTGAATTTTAAAGATTTGAAATTTCTCAAAGCAAATTCCAATATAGACTAAGCTTATTGTATAAATATATATACTTATCAACTTAATTAAAATAATTTAAAATTCTTGGTAAATTGTATTAAAAATTTATTGGTATGTCTTAATCATTCTATGATATTATTAATCTCTGCTTCCAAGGAGAGATTATAGCCTATTGTCAGGTTAAATTATTTTGACTTTTAATTAATTAAATTTTCCAGGTATCCACAAAATATTTGTATCTTGAACGTAAACCCCTGTTAAGAAAATTGAATAGATGACCTTTCAATAACAAAAGTGATTTAAGGAACAAATTTTCTGTACCAATTGAGCTAACTCTATTTGCAAGGTATCCACAAAATATTTGTATCTTGAACCTAAACCCCTGTCAAGAAAATTGAATAGATGACCTTTCAATAACAAACGTGATTTAAGGAACAAATTTTTTGTACCAATTGAGCTAACTCTATTTGCAAGGTATCCACAAAATATTTGTATCTTGAACCTAAACCCCTGTCAAGAAAATTGAATAGATGACCTTTCAATAACAAAAGTGATTTAAGGAACAAATTTTCTGTACCAATTGAGCTAACTCTATTTGCAAGATCACTGTCTTTAATGTTTTTATGATTTTTTAAGTTGAAATATGAATATTAAGATTTTTTTGTTTATTTAAATGGCACATGATACAAATTATTGACTAGATCAAGAATTTCAGTTGTTTAAAATACTTTTATAAATGCATAAATGGATTTATCATATTAGAATACATGTGGGGTACCACAATTCTATAGATTATATAGTTGAAACTTTTCATTTCAATAAAAGAAAAAATTAACCAAAAAATATGTTTGGAAAAAGCAAAAACATCTCACAATTACAATAGCTTTTTATTTTTTTAAAGAAAATAGAAATATAATTTTCAAATTTTCCATTTTCATTAATTTGATATAATTTTAAAATTATCTTCTTTTTCCAAAAGAAAAAGCATATTTTTGATATTTAAGAGGAAATAAAAAAGTACAATCCCTTTGCTCCATAGTAGCATCCCGTGATAACTTAAATACTCCACTGAGAACAAAATCAGAGATATATCTTAAACCTTCAGTATATATTTGCAAAATATTTAAAAAGTCCACATACATCCATATTCATTAGTTGCATTGATTTTGTTCATTGCTCGAGCATGGAAGATCTTTACAACTGAGAAATTTGCAACTCTATCCCATTGAAAAGTTTGCAACTCTAGAATGGAGAATTATTGATTACGCAATATATTGAAAAACTCTTGTACTACATTGCCTCACCTCTCTTTTGCATAGCATTTCTTCTACATAACATCTTACCACAATGTATTTCATTGGTGGCATTGATTTTGTTCATTGTTGCATTGTAGTGGAGAACTCTCCAATCTATAGTGGAGAAATCTTCCACTTCTCTGCCTCACCTCTTGTACATGGCACCTTAGTGTATTTCCCTCCCTATAAGCAGTTGAGTGTATGGATAAAAATGATATAAAAAGTAGTGGAGAAAATGCGTGGAAATGATATAAAAAGTAGTGGAGAAAATTCCTTAAACTTCTGAAGAGCATCATTACAGTGGTATTATAAAATAAAGTTCTATATGAAGAGGTGAAGGAACTCACTAGGAAATCACGGAAATCACCACCAACACTAGGCTTTTTGTCTTTAAACATTTTGGTCTAAAAGTTCCTATGTATATCTATCATTAAGAACGAAAGAAATAAAAATAAACTTTGAATTCAAACACATGTAAAAGAGATTTTTTTCATACATATATTGAGAGAATGGGTGGGATGTTGTTTTCATGCTATAAACCACTACCTTATTTCATAAAATTTTATGCGATAGATTCATATGAATTTTACGTTGTTTACTAAGTTAATTAAGTTAGTGGAGAGTGAGATCTAGAGCTAGTAATCTTGGTTGATTCAATGTCATCTTGCTCAACTTATCTTCTTGTTCCATTCCCCACAACATCCCTTCTGGGTTTAGTGCACGTTTAATGCCAGGGCCTAGCCATATAACTAGTGACAATAACTATTCCAAGAGTTTAGGGAGTAGTTATGAAGGAGGCCCTTAAAAACTAAGTTTTAACCGAGCAATCCTTTTTACATTGAATTGCATGTTTTCTAACAAGAAAATCATTTAACAAAGAAAATAAATTACAACAGACAAAAGTTTTTTTAAAACTCACAACTTCATGGATACCTATTTTTGCAATAAATCTAATTAAAAGCCTTGACTTTATAAGTGTCATTAGCATAAGTTTTCTACACTATTCTCTTGAAACTTAAGTTAGCATCACTCTTACTTCTAGTATAACCAATACACCTTTTTATTTCTTTTTGCTACACTGTATTGAAGCATTCATGAAGCATAAACTTAAAATAAATTTACCAAAAATTTATATATGGTTTTTGAAGCAGATATAATTTGGTTTTCTCCAACCTAAGTAGGGAACATTGTTCAATAAGTATCAAAGTATGATGATATATGACATTTGAAAAACAACTTAATAAGCTAGAAATATCTTATATAAATCTTGAGGCTTAAATGGTAAACAATAACACTAAGTTAAAAAGATTATTTGGCATTGATATGTTTCAAAATTTTATTAATAAAACAATCTACAAGTTTGGAGCCTAATTAATATTTATTTTCCTTAATGTATCAACAACTTGTATTTTGTTGTAGTTTATCAACTTTGATATCTAAAGTGTTGATGTTGTTGATCCGCAGAGCATGGGAACTATAAATGGAGGTAGGTAAGGATAAAGACAAGGATTTCATATATAGTTGGGGTTTGAGAGGAAGAAACATGAAAGAGTCTAGGGAGAAACTATAGAGGAGGCAGTTCAAATAAATTATAGGGTACAAAATGTTTAAGAAAACTCACAAATTTTTAGAAACCTATTTTTACAATATCACCTCAAATAATTGAATTTCTAAAAGGGATTTTTCTTTGGTTTTTGATGAGGTATAAAGGAATTTTAAAAAATTCATAGTAATCCCTACAAATTTGTGTCACCACTTGTACTGGATGCAATGAAATATTGCATAACAATCCAATGATCTAATCATTGTAGAGATTCTTTTTTTGGTCAAGTAAGAAAGGATCTTTATATTAATCGAAATAAGAGTATTACATATTTTACAAGGTAAACCAAGCATCCTTGCGTCTACCTAAAATGGTCCTCATGTCCTAGCTAAAGCGGAAATGGATTAAAACTATTAAAAATTTGGAACCATCCCCTTAAACGGGAGAGAATACTAACAAATATAAATCACATGCCGTCAGAACTCAAAATAATCCTCCTACTGCGCTCACCGAAGCTCGATCACCGATCGGCCTAAGAACCTCCGTCCAACTTATTCAGTGATCAACATTTAACTTTGAAATGAATAAACTCATCATTTAATCACTATGTCGCAATTGATCCATATAGTGATCAATGAAAGGACAAACTTGCATCGCTTCCAGAATCGGTCCTCACGCCACTGTATCCTTGGTCTTCCTCCACTGCTCTCAATCTTTCCCATTGCTCCATATCTTTGGCCGCCTAACAGAGACAGTCCTCAAATAGTTTGCCTAGGGGTAATAACTCCCAGACGTGCCGGGTGTCCCTTTCCTTATTAATCACTCCTTTGTTCGCCAAACGGTCTGCTACCATGTTAGCTTTTCTCTTCACATGGACAAAGCTTACAGTCTTTAAGGTTTGCAGGTGGGAGTAGATATGGTGAAAGACTTGCGAGAGCCTCCAGTGTTTCGACACTTTATCCGGTGATGTACCATTGCATAATTTCTTGGCTACTCTAATAATTAGTTTCAAATCTGTTTCAATGATGATATTATGTGAATTTGAATCCACCAATATTTCCAAGAATTGCTCTAGGGCCATGAGTTTCGCCATGTTATTAGTGGCTTTCCCCAAGTGGCCATGAAATATCTTCTTTATTTTCCCCTATTCATCTCTTATAACACCTCCAAAACTAGCTAACCCTGGGTTGCCCTTAGATGCTCCATCTGTATTGACCTTTAAGAAACCATGAGGAGGAGGCTTCCAAATGTTTATATCTGACTTTATTTGGCTCACTCCCTTGATAATTCCCTGTGGGCTTATGGACTGAAGACCCAAATGTAGTAGAATACTCACATCTTGGGGCAGAGGAGGGTCCTTAGGAAGAGTCCTCAACAAGATACTGACTATATCTTTGAGCTGCCTTAAAATTTGGTCAATTATGTGTTGGGGCTTTCTAGATTTGTTCTTGAAGATCCGTCTGTTACGCTCGTTCTAGACATTCCAGATGACAAAGCCTGGAACCAAGGTCCAGGCTCTATTAATAATTTCGTTCCCCGAGAAGTTTTTCCTCCAATTCTTCAAAGTGTTGGAGATGCTGAGTCTATCCCTATCAGTATGCCTAAAGATTGTTGCCACCCAGTCCCACACAATGGAAGTGAAAGGGTAGAGGTTAAGAAGGTGATCCATCGTCTCCTCTTGAGAGTTGCAAAGGTAGCATTTGGATGGTCTAGTGAAGCCTTTTTTCAGGAGATTCTCCCAAGTTAATATTTTCCTTTGATGAACTAGCCAAATAAATAATTTTATTTTCATCCAGTGGGGGCTCTGCCAAAGATTCTTCCAAACTTGATCAGGATTGGGATAGTTAAATCCTGTTACTACCTGTTTAGCTTCTTTGAGGTTAAAGTTTCCTTCAGTGTTCTTTCCCCATCTTAGTTGGTCAGGCAAGGAGGATACCAGAATCCTTCTATGCTCTAGTTCCTGGGTAAGAGAGTCTGCCTAGGCTCTCAGAGGACTCTCTTCATTGTGGCCTAGATCCTTCCAAGTTCTCCATTTTTCATTGTTCCTTTCCTGGTTCCAGAAGTCTTTCACCATAAGTAGACCTTTGTTGTCTGTGTCATTCTTGAGAGCTGCTAATTCATCCTTATACAAGTTGGGTTCCTGCTACCAGTTGTCCTCCCAAAATCGTGCTAGATTCCTAGCTCGAATTTCGCAGAAACTATGTTGATGAAAAAAACTTTTATTTTCCCAGACAAGGTTCCAAATATGGGAGCCCTTAATGTTCCCTGACATTCTAATGTGATATTTCTCCTGCCAATTCTTGGCATTTTTTTTTTCCAAAGCTTAGCCCATGGAATTTCCGGTTCCTTGATCCATCTCCACCAGAGTTTAGCTCCTGAAACCTTGCTGATGGTTTTAGGATCATGAAGCCCCAAGCCACCGTGGCTCTTGGGTTTGCAGATTTTATCCCAGGCTACTAAAGCCCATTTCTTTTTCACTTCTCCTTTGCCCCATAGAAAGTCCCTTTGTATGCTCTGATCTGCTGCATGACTCCTTTAGAAGCAGGAAGAGTAGAGAACATGTATATGGGAATGACCTGCAGTACAACCTGTGTGAGCACAAAGCGCCCCACCAAGTTTAAAGACCTGCAAGTCCATTTTCAGATCTTGTCCTGCTTTTAATTTATAGTTGGCTCCCACACTGCCTTGCTGAGAGGTTTATCTGTGAGAGGTATTCCCAGATACTTGGAAGGTAGCTGGTCCCTTTGAAACCCAAGAATTCTGGTGATATTTATTTGAATAACAATGTCAGTGTTAAAGAAAAAAACTTTTGATTTGTTGAGCCTCACCTCTGTGCCATTAGCCATAGCAAAGTCATTCAAAATTTGTTTGATCGTTCTGGCTTCCCTAACTATGGGTAAGCCCTGTAGCATTGTGTCATCCAAAAATTCTTGATGTGTGTCCATCCAAGGTGAGTTTGATGCCCTAGATTCTTCCTTCAGCATTAACTATTTTAATCGCTCTACCAAGCCCTTCCATCATGAGAACAAAGAGGAAGGGTGAGAGCAGATCCCCTTATCTGAGGTCTCTAGATGGTGTGAAGAGTCTTGAAGGAGCGCCATTAAGTAGGATGGAGAAACTAGTTGTGGTAACTAGTGCCATAACCCATCTTATCCAGTTTTGGTCGAAGCCATAGGCTTTTAGAACTACCCTTATATAAGACCAGCTAAGCTTGTCATAAGCTTTCGCTAGATCTAATTGAATGATCATACCAGCTTGTTTGTTGTTTTTGAGAGAGTGTACCACCTCATGAGCTTGGATAATATTATTGAGGATTTGTCTTCCTTCCACATATCCTGTTTGCTCCTCTGAGATGAGAGCTGGTAAGAGTGGCTTGAGTCTATTGGCTATCACCTTGGAAATAATTTTATACACCACATTACATAGGGCTATGGGTCTGAAGCCATCCAGAGTCATGGCATTTTCCTTTTTTGGGATCAAAGCTATGAAGGACGCATTGAATGCCTTCAGAACATTTTTAGATCTTCTTGAGTCTTCCACCACCTCAAGGATGTCCTGTTTGACCGTTTTCCAACATGCTTTGAAGAAGTATACATTAAAACCATTTGGACCTGGAGCTTTTCCATTTTTCATTTCATTGATTACCTCACTGACCTCCTCTTCCGACACTGGCCTATTAAGATTGTGGTTATCTTCTCTGGTGACTAGCTGAGGGATGTGTTGAGTGAAATGGTTGATGAACTTGGATTTTTCCTCCATAGGCTCCTTTGCAATACCGATGAAATTTTGTACAAGGAGAGATTCCATGTCTTTGTGAGAGAAAATTTCTCTCCCTTGAGAGTCTTTGAGCTTTGTAATTCTGTTGTGTGCCCTATGATCCATAGTGGATTTATGAAAGAACTTCGTGTTTCTTTCTCCCTATTTAATCCACTGTATCCTTGATTTTTGTCTCCAGAAAATCTCCTCTTGCAAGCACTGATCTTCCCATTCTTCTTGTAAGGATTGAGCTAGATTTTTCTGCTCCTCAGTAAAGCCTTCTGTGATGTTGATCCGATTGATTTCCAGGAGTTCCTGCTCAGCTTCTCTTTTGGCTTTGAAGATATTTCCAATTTCCTTTTTGTTCCAGCCTTTAAGCTTGGATTTGATTTTTTTGAGTTTTTGTTGGAGGATGAACATTCTAGTGCCTTGAATGTTTAGATCCTCTTTCCACCATTTGTCAATATTACTATTGAATTCAGGATGAGAGAGCCAGGCATTCTCAAACCTGAAAGGTCTGTTTTTTGGTGTACCCATGAAAGTGGCTTCCAGCTGTATAGGCCAATGATCTGAACCTCCAAAGGGAGGAATAGAAGCTGTCATGACAGGACCTGAGAGAAAGAGTTCCTCTAAGATAATAAATATATCTAATTTAGATGCGACTTGTGAAGCCCCTCCCCTCTTGTTGTTCCAGGTGAAGGTCCCATTCATTGTTTCCATGTCCACTAACCCCATGTTCATTATGAAGTTCTGGAAAGCCATGGAGTCTCTGCCTAGCTGCTTGATGCCCCATTTTTTCTCTATAAGAGATCTTATCATATTGAAATCTCCAGCTACAATCCAGGGCATATTAGGATATCTTGGTCTTAGTTCCTCAAGTGAGGTAAGAATCTTAAATTTGTCTTCTTGCTTTTTAGGGCCACATACATTTGTGATCATGTATATCTCCTTATCCCCGAATGGTTGACATATCAAATAAAGATAGTTCCTAGATGCCTCAGCATCTAGGATTCCAAATTTTTGTGGATCCCACAGCGTGAGGATCCCTCCCGTTGAGTTTTTTGCTTTTAACTCTAGGTACTCATACTTGATTAGCCATTTGTTATGTATTTCTCTAATCTTATCCATCGAACATTTTTTCTCCTGAATAAACATCATATCTGTTTTTTCTCCTTTTATTCTATTGCTGAGATTTCTTTATTTCCTTCTACTTCCTGTGCCTCTGATATTCTAGGTTGTGAGCTTCATTAAGAAAGATTAGTAAAGGAGTAACTGGTAAGCTATTTCATCTTACCTAAGTTAATCAATAGTTCCCCACATTCGTTCAGCATATCCTTCTGTTTTTTCCTTCCTCTTTTCCTGCCTAGATTCTTTGGAGCTTGTGCCTGTGTCTCCTCCATCATTTTGACCCCTCTATATTCCTAGCTTTCATGATTTCTTTTGGTTCCAGTTCCCTTCGATTGTGATGTCCATATGAAGAGCCGTTGAACCCTGTCATATTCCTCTTTTAGTAGAGAGTCCACTCCCTTTGTCATTCCTTGTTCCAGAAATTTTTCCAGATCTATATTTTCGCTATCTAGAACCTTCTGCAGTTCATGGTCCTCCGTTCTTGCCTCACTTGGAGTCATCTCATGTTCCTTATTTATCTCCATCATGGTTTCTATAATATCATCCATGCTTTCATCTTTTTCCTTCTCAGTGATAATGTTCTCCATTTCCTGATTTGTTTCTTTGTTTCCTTCTTCTTCTTCTAGGATCTTGAAGTTGTTGTGACTCGGTTGTTTTTCCTCATTGTTCTTCTTTTGCAGCCTCTTTCCGCCTTTCCCTTTGCCCCCAACCTTGGTAAAACCCTCAGGATTTTTAACATTTCTCTCCATGTTGTTTGTTGGGTAGTCTCTATAAAGATGCCCATGCTCATGGAATTTGTGGCACCTAAATGGGATGTGCTCATAGTCCACCGCCTACACCCATTCTTCATCATATACATCTAAAATTATCTCATCCAGAAGTGCTCTGGATAAATCCATTTCTACACATATCCGAGCGAAGGAGGTATATTTACCCTTTAGAGTTGCATATGAGATCTTTAGAAAATGCCCTAGTTTGTTGCTTGTTTCTTTCAGAGATTCCTAGCCAATAATCGAGAGGAAGGAGTACAGTCTGATCCATACTGGTACCGATGTAAATGTCTCGTGTTCTGGGACAAAGTTCATCATCCATGGCCACATGTAGAGGCCAATTGCAGCATAGAAATATGGTCCTCCTTCGAACACTCTATCTTTGTCCCTAGGCTTGTGAAAAATACTGTGAAGAAGCCTTTAGATCCCAGATGAAGGTGTATTTCCCCCTTTGGCTTCCAGTGGCTCCTCGTCCATACATGCAATGCCCTCTCCGTCGGCCATATCCCCATGATTTTGCATATGACTTCATATTCCGTCATATGATCCATTTGCGCTTGTTGCACTGGGTCGCTTAGGATGACCCGAGGTATGGTGTTCGACTTGGGTTTTCAGACCCCAGTTGTCCTTATGGAAGTTGATTTTTGACTGCTACCCCTTTTTCCTTCTCCTTCCTATCTTCCTGCTGCTCCCCTTCCTGTTCATGAGTTTTGTTTCTTGCCTCTGTTGCTTTCTCCATCGGTTTCTTGAAACTTTGCTTTCCCACACCCTTGTTTCTGTCCGTAACTACTTGACTGTAGGAGGGAGCAACACTCCCCCCTACGCATCCTACCATGGTTCCTGCCGTCAAAACCCTAGCTCAAGCATAGTGAAGCTGTTGTTCGTGGCATCAAATAGAATGAATCCGCATTATAATCATTGTAGAGATTCAAATTGCTTAAATTAACAATTTAAATTGATAAGTAGAAAATGAACCTGATCCATTAAAATTGATAATTGTTTTCAATGAAAAGCCTATTTTTATTTTCCACTACAAATTATAGTAAAATTTCATCTTATGCTTTTATTATAATATTGTCTAAATTTTCATGACCATAATCTTTTTAATTTTTTAACACTATATTTCCCACTACTCTGAGTCTTCTCTATTCATTTTTTTCCTACCCACTTACAATTTCTATATAGTTGATGCAAAGAACAAGAAGCCTCTCAAAGTATTCTATGTGACTCTATTCATTTTGTTAAAATCCACTTCCAATTTCTATGCATGATGCAAGGAACTAAAAGCCTAACAAATTCTTGTATGGGAATAGAGCAACTTCTTCCATCATGAAATGTAGCATAACAAACAAACCCATTGAATAGTTACTTCGCCTAGACTATTGGTTTTAGCTTCGCAAGCAAGCACAAAGGTATTTATTATTTTTTGGGGTAGTTTTTTTCATAAAACAAAAACCACAAAGAATTTTTTAAAAAGAAAAAGTTTATGCTAAAAAAGTTCAAAATTTGATGTCCCATGCCCCATTTTCTGGATACACGCTACAACCAATATCTCGATCCCATATTAGTGCAAAAACAAGCATTGAAAAGTAGATATACAAAGTCCACCAATATGGAACAAAAAGTCAATAATACCCATAGTAGATTTGTTCGTAGAAAGAATCCATCAAAGAAGGACACCAAAATATTATAGAAACGGTAGAGTTTCACAAAAACTCTCTGAACGTTTCCATGGCATAGTTTCACACTAGACACCCAAAAACATAGAGAAACAACCCAATGTCTACCAGATGAAAAAATTTGAGATAATGCTTCCATGTTGAGTTTGAAGTTGTTTTGAGAACTGTAAGTGGTTGTTGAGAGATCCTTTCAACTCCTATCTCTAATTTTAGAGTTAATTCAATCTAAGACCAACTATGTAATTTCATTGTAGTTGGATGCATGTGTGCAATACAAATATTATTTTGTATATATTTTTGAGTACTATGTCTCCATATTTAATTTCTTTATCGGTATCAGAGAAAGTACTGGTTTAACTCCTTCATGGGAGGTCCAGGAAGATGTGAGATAACCTTGAATTTATTGATATGTAAATAGATTAAGGTAGGAGATTGTGTTGTGTGGTGTGTTTGTTGTGAGTAAATTTTATTTTTGAGGGTTGATCTAAGTTGTCAAAAGGGTGGCATGCTTAGTGTGCATGGTTGGGATCTGCAAGGGACCATGCGTGTGTTTGAGGTACAATGCATAACAAATTATGAAGATTGCATGAGATTGAATCCATGCAAAAATAGGCAAGGTGACTGTGCATCGATTTGACTGAGTGTTTGAAGGGAATGTGTTACTCAGCATTTTGTCATTGTCCCTGTACTCCATGTTCCTTGATCCTAGAGGACCTCTACAGTGAACCCCACATTCATTCCCTTCATGAAGAAATCCCCATTGTGTCCCTCTTCATGAGCAGATCAATTCCCTTTTGCACCATTTCCCCTGAAACTTCTGTTTTGCCCATTTTACAAGATCGACGCTAATGGCCTTTATCTTCCTCACGTCAATATGCAAGGATTAGCACTGTCCCTAGTGCCGACCGGAGCGACTGAGTTGTGTTCCAGTCGCGCCAGTCCTGTTATGGAAAGTTTTTTAAATTAAGAGCCGAAGCTTCCAGCTCTAGAAGCTTTGTAATGGAAGTCTGGTAAATGGTTTGGTCGGATGGGGTCAAGGATGTCAGTTTGGGCTCCTTTCCCCTATAATTATGGAACTACCTCAAGGGATAAGACCTTCTCCCATGAGAAGAGGATCCATCTCTCATCCATTCATCCTACATAAATCTCCCTTTTTCCCAAGCACAAGCTAGTGTTAATGTTGGTGTGATAGCACTATTTTTGTTTGGAGTAAACAACAAGCTATTCATAGTTGTAGCTCTCTAGCTATGTGAGGGAGAAGTGTGATTTGGTTTGGAGTGAAGCCTAAAGGGAAGAGCCTTAAAAATATTGTTGTTGAGGCCATCATGGAATGCTAGCAGAAGTGTGTGGGAACCTGTTCTTGTCAGAGGAGAACGAAAATGTCAAGACAATGATTGTAATCTCTTCTTGATTCAATATATATGCAAATATCAATGGATTTCCTACATGAATTTTCATCTTACATATTCATGTCTTAATGTTTCTTGACTTATTAAGTAGGTTGAATTACAATTTTTCTATTATCACGGTTGTTGTTTACTTGTTTCAGGTGTTTGAAGAAGGAAGTGAGAGATAGTTGGAGCGAGCAAGAAAGGACATCATCAAATGAGATAAGCATACTAAGAGGTAGGACCTCTTAATTGGTTCTAACCTAAGGAAATCTTCCATAGAATGTACCTGTTGTGGATAGACGCATTATCGAGCTAGAGGAATTTGTTTGTGTCCGCACTTATAATTTTACTTCACCACAAATTGGCGACTCTGCTGGGGAATCCAATCCTTTTGCTTGTCTTAGATTTCATGATTTTGTGTGAACTTTTCTATTTCCACTTTTTCCCTTTGGTTCTGTTTCTTTTCTCCTGCTTACTGGTCTGAGTTTGAAATTCATAGTAGCAGATTTGGTCCCTGTTTCAATTTTATTTTATTTTTTTTTTCCTTGACTTCCTCGATCAGCACACTTAATTTGCTAGCAGTCGTGCTGATCAGTGCGATATGCTCAGAAACAGTCACACCGACCTCCCTCTGGCGCGTGTTGATAGTTAGTCAATCACACCGATGTCTGTAAGTGAAGATTAGGGTTTCTCCCAAATCTTGACCAGTGTGTTTTTCTCTCTTGATTTCAACCTTGTAAGCTTTTTAGACCATCCTCTCCCTGACTTGAAAGCTTCATTTAGCTTGCTTTGTGTGCTTGCTTGGTTTAGCCCACCCTTTGATATGTTAAGCCTGGCCCTGCGTGAAGTTCTTTTTTATTTTTTCTTTGAATCCCTTGATCAGTGCTATTTATGGCCAAAAAGTCATGCTGATCAGGCCTATCAGCACTAGTTTTAGCCTGAAAGTCATGCCGGTCATGCTGATCAATGCTACTTTTGGCCCAAAAGTTGCACTGATATCTGAGTTAAGAAAAATCATAATTTCTCCCATTTCAGTACCAGTGTGTCTTAACCCTCAAACTCTCTTCTTGCGCCCATAAGTGACTAGGATGCTTTGTTTTCAAGTGAAAGAGTCTCATTTGTTCTCGTATTTCGAATGTCTCTTTTCTCTTTCCAACCATAGATTACATTGCTTGGTTTGTCGATTGAAGCATTTATGTGTTTGGTTTGTTCGATTCAGGTAAGAAGTTGCTTTTAGTTTCATTTATAATTCTTTGGATTTGATTGATGCTTGTTTGTTTGGAATTGTGAAAGCTTTCATTTAAAGTGCTTTATGTGAAAGATTCATTTTGCATTTTATGAAAAGGAGAATGTCATTCTAGTTTACTTAAGCGAAAATATTGCATTAGTAGCATTATTGAGAAGCTAGAATTGCATCATCATAAGCATTGGAAATGAAATGAAGCTTCTTATGCTGTTATAGGAAGATTAAATGCATTTAGGAGATTTATTAGTGAAATATTTCATCCTTCAATAGTTGCATTAATTTTGTGTTCTCTATCTCTCAATTAGTGATAAATTTCATTGAAGACAAAGATCTATTTTCTCATATAGATGCATATAGGAGGATTCAGATGACAATGGTAGGACCTTCTAATGAAACCTAATTCAATATCAACTATTAAAATATATTGAATTAACCTAAGGAAACATTGAAACTTAATGCTCACATTTAGTGGTCTAGGCTAGAGACGTGTTCCGACGTCTTTAAACCTAGCAGCTGTCCTTCGCTTCAGCATTAGACAACGCTAGTACGGGCTTGTGCTCCCCATACCATCGTGTATATAAAGGGCTCTTCATGAGCGTGACTCTTTTGTGTCTATTCCCGACCAACCATTGGTCAAAAAGAGTGTCGACTTGTCTCCACCTTTAGTTGATCACTCTGTTCCAGAAGAGAGTAGTGATCATACTACTCATGTTCTTATCATCTCCTTAGATTCTCATGAATCGAAGAGTGACCCTCTCATCCTAGTTTTTCAGGACAGTCCTTATCCTATTCTTGTACAGTGTGGGGGCAATCATATGCTGCCCCCACCAAGTAGTTTTGTCGTTTCTTTCGATTGGAGTCACTTGACTACTTTCCGCCTCCCATATTATGTGCTTTTCAAGCTTAAGTACAAGCCAATAATATGGTAGTACATGGCACTATATTAGATGAATGTGTGTCTGTTAGTATCATGTCTTCTACTACTTGGAAAGCGTTTGGTTCCCCACAGCTTGTGCCTGTCACCCAGAATATGTTGGCTTTCAATGGAGGAACCAGTCAACCCTTAGGGATCCTTTCAAAGTTCCCTATCACTTTGGGGGGAAAGAATGTCTATATAGACATGATGGTAGTCCAAGTTCCCTTAGATTTCAATCTTCTCCTTGTACGCGACTATGTTTATATCATGGGATCTCTTCTTTCTTCACTTTTCAGTGTGGTTTGTTTTCCGCACGAAGGGAGAATAGTGACCATTGTTTAATTATCATTCATTGGTCACCAGGTACCTCATTTCCAACCATCATCTCCTATTGGTTCTTGTTTGCAAGCAATACCTTCCTCGCCACAGGTCAATTATGTGGCTACCCGTTCTGTCCTTGTGTTTGCTGATGATCACACAGATGGTATAGTACATTATGTACTGGGGGCATTGGAAGCTAATCTATCTATGGTACCAATTAACATGTATTCCTCCCAGAGTGTGGTTCTTCCATCTAGTGAAGTCCTCTTGGGAGCCATGTTCTCATATGGTTCATGAACAAATGCCATGAGGATAGTTATTTTACTATGTCATCCTCGTTAAAAAATGAAATAGGTCTCCATGAGCATAGTTCCTTGTCTTGTGTCAAGCTTGTTAAAAAAATGAATCAAGGTGTTCGAGCATAGCTCTTTGTATTGTGTCAATCTCATTAAAAAATGAAACAAGGATCCCGAGGGAAGTTCTCTTACTATGTCAACCTCGTTAAAAATGAAGCAACTCCCTTTTCCAAATCAAGCCTTTGATTAAGATCTCGTAAAATCCCAGTCGAGTCTTTCCAAGATCTTGAAAGTGAATCTTCATTCCATCCACTTAGTTGACTGAAATGAATTTTGGGGGGCATGTACCTCAATTGAGTCATTATGATGGGGGCATGCAAACTTATAGCAAGCATAGTTTTTCGTTTCAATTTTGCGTAAACATGAAACCGAATCCAAGTAGAGTTCTCCATGGTTCAAGCTTGTGTAAAAATGAATCCATGCCCAATTTACATCTCGTGATTGTCATTTATTAGCTAATTTCTGCTAAATGAGGCTTGGTTATTTCATTTTATCGCCACCATCTCTTTGGCTAATAATATGCTTTCACTTGGTTGTTTTTCCTTTCCTGAGGGATTGCAGCGATGAGTGGTTTTATTAGCCAGCCTCTTGACCATTACATGTTTTGAGAAGTTCCACCACTGCTGGAACCAGTTTCTACCCTTTATACTACTTGTTTCTCGAGGATGAGTCACCTTTAAGCCCTTTTCTCAACTCGTTAAGCTCCTACGAAAAGATTGCCAATTATTTTTCCATTTTGACTCGTAAAAGAGAAAAAAATGGGGGTTCTGCTTTCAAGATATTTTCTAACCCTTTAAAAGCAAAAATATGTCCAAGCCCTTGTTGTTTCGAACTCGTTAATGGATGCAAAACATCGTGCACCCAGTATAGGTTTACCCCTTTTTCGGGCTGGGAGGCACTATTTATGAAAAAGGTACTCCTTGATTGAAATGGTCAAGTGGTTCACTCAAGTATTGTTTCCTACCTTTTCAGGCTCAAGAGACACAATTGTATGAAAAGGGACCATGTGGAGTTTTCTTTTCCATCTCTTTTTCAAACTCTCCAAACATGAAACAGATACCGAGTTACACCTTTTTCGAACTCGTCATAATATTAAACGACATCGGATTTGTCACCATGACGAACATAAGCTTATCCTTCCTAGGGCTCGTTAAAATTACTAGGTCAGATTCGTCCGAAGGATGAACTTACAGTGCAAGCATATGCTATCCCCTTTAAGCTTGCAACTAAAAATAACTGGGGTACTTGCCAGAAATGGTGGGGAAAAATTTGGAAATCTAGTCAGTTGTGTTGGCAGCTCACTCTCGAACATGACACTTTCTGCTTCGTGTCAAGTTGGGATATCCTCCTTTGTATCGTTAAATTTCTTGGGTTGGGCCGTTCATTTTTTCCTTCCATTTGATCTCTACCACATCATCATGACCATCGATCCTATGCATCCAAAAGCTGCCAAACTTCTAGTTGTGTCGCCGATATGTTCAAGAATTGTCCTTTTGCAGTTATATTTACCTCTGATTCTCTTTATCATCCAAAATCATTTTGCATCCCTTCCTTTCATGTTGATGATGTGGGAAACATTATGGCCCTCCTTCGACATGGTCGTTTCCCATCAACTTTAGCTCATTATCTGGGAAGTTGACCGAGAGACTCCCTTCCAGTACCTTAGAGCTTGCATGCCCTAATGGCAAGTTCTTCGCACTCGAAAACAAGTTCACATCATTAGCTTTCGATCAAGTGATTTCACGGGTGTTCAACTTCAGTTCCTCTATTCACATTCCATGAATTGTGCTAATAGTATTGATCAGGCTCATGTCCTAAGTGTCGTAAAATGATCAAAATTTAAAATGCTTAGAACTGGTTCAAATTTGAATGACTAGAAAGTGCTCGTCTTCCTGATTCCGGCGCCACAAACGGTTCGAAAAACGGTCGCCGTATGAGAAAGTTATGGCAAAAAGAAGAATTTCTCAATAACATTGAAATTTTGAATTTTTCAAAAAAAATTAAGAAAAAGAATATTCCATAGAATATTCCTTGGAATATTCCAGGGAATATTCCTTTTGGGCAGCGAATGGTAGGATGCCACGTGGCAGGCCCGGAGGCTGCCACGTGGCCCAAGGTGACATCAGCAAGGTATGTGCATTGTTAAAATTTTGGTCGGATTGTGGTTTGAACACACGACCTATGTTACAACACTCCCACACCTTACCATTAGGCCATCGTAGCACTTCTTGTTATATGGGTGGAAAAAACGTTATTTGAAGTTTAAAATTACTTTGGGCGGGGCCCGAAGGGGGCCAGCCCCCATACCATATGCCCATCCGCCGAGACCAGGTGCTACACTCCTTAAACACCAGCATGAAATCCGTTAACGGTTGAAACGTGGTCACATTACCACGGGATCCGGGAGTAACAAGTAGTTTAACCACCAGTTAACCAAACAACTTGCATGGAATTCGAGGCACAAACCGCCAAACCATCAAACGGTCACATGCGCCATAACTCAAACAGTAAGTTAAACGCGATTTGTTGGCGGGATTCTTGGCGGACCACCAAATTTGGGTGGTCCCACCATAATTGGCGGAGTTAACTATACTCCAACTAAAGTTAGCTGGAGTCTTTTTAGGACCAGCTGGCAGTTGGGAGTAAATGGCCATAACTTTGGCTAGGAAAGGCGGTTTTGGACGAATTTGTTTTTGATTTTGGGTATTTTCGACCTTCTGAAGCCATTGGAATAGGTCTTACAGTCATTTGAGGTCATTTGCAAAGGTTTTGGAGCTGTGGAATTTATAGGAGCCACTAGGGCCCAGTATTGGGAAGGCTGTATAGGGTTGCAGGTATCCATTTGAGGTGAACCAATAGTCAATCTTGAAGGATTAAAGTGTTCTGAATCCGTTTTTACCATCTATTCCACCTGTAGATGCTTCTATTCAATTGTATATTCAATTTGAGCATTTAATTAAAACAAGGACAGGCCCATTTGGGAGCCTTGGACCCAGCAGATGTAGCCCAGGAGGGGTGAACTGCTTCATCAACTTCTTTTGCATCTGTGGTTGATTTATTTTGCAGAACAAATTCGTTTTAGTGTGTTAAACAGTAAAAGGAAATAAATCTGCTATACTTAAATGGGTCATGAACAGGTGAAAATTTCATTTGTTTTCTTTCTGCAAGACATTGACATCTTTTAAAGATGTATATATCTGAATTGAATACCTTGCAAACCATTTACAAGTAGTTTCAAATTCAGATCAAGTTGGTATCAAAGCTATGTTGTTGTTTCTTTGTATCAAAAGTAGTCAAATAAGCTATAGACAGAGCCTGAAACGAGCCAGGAAGCCTTCGAAATGCTCTTGTTATACAATTGCAAAGTAGATAAATGCTCCTTCAGTCAATCTCTGGTGTAGTTGTCTTTTGATTGTTTTTGTGCAAAGATCTTCTAACTATCTTGCAAGTATTGATGCTTACCAGGTTGAAACTCGAAAGAGGGGAAGGACAGCTGACTAGAGAACGAGAGAATCCTTAGTCAAGGAAGGCCAGAGAGCCATCACCTCCACCTTCAATTTCACCTTCACGAGTCTCAGCAGAAGCTTCAAGAATGTCTGCAAGGAGAAATTCCTGCAGACATGGATCCAAAAGAAGAAGAAAGAGTCTTCAGAAAGGCTTTCTTGGACCTCACTGAAATGGTGAGGATATTGTACCAAGAAAGAAATGAGAAATTGGCTGGAGAAGGGTCCAAACATCCACATGAAGGAGAGGGCTCTTCTGGAGGTAAGAAGGATGATGATCATTCCAAGAAAGGACATGGAGGAAATGGTGATCCACCACCCCCATCGTCACCTTCTTCCTCTTCATCCTCGTCTTCTTCTTCTGTTCATAAGCATAGATCCTCTGGAAAAAGTCCTTTTTTGAAGCTTGATGTAAAATTCGAATTACCTATGTTTAATGGTGAAGTGAATGCAGAAAAGCTTGACAACTGGATTAGGCAGTTGGAAGTTTACTTGAGGATCCAGAATATGCATGATGATGCCACAAAGATTCAATTGGCTTCTTTGAGAATGGATGGAGCAGCATTGGTCTGGTGGGAGGCCAAGACTAAATAGGAGATCAAGAAATTTGGTAAGGTTACCTTAACATGGCCTGAATTTCTGTTAGCCATTAAAAAACAGTTTTATCCTCTTGCTCACATGCAGAAAGCCATTATGAACTGGCAAAATTTCAGACAACTTAAGGGTCAGAGTGTCCAAGACTACACCCAAGAATTCAAGAGAAGAGCTCTCTTGTTACGGGTAGATTTACAGACCCAGGAAACCTTGCTGAAATACATTGGTGGCTTGCATAGCTACCTTAGACACACTATCTTGATGTTTAACCCTACTAGCCTGGACGAGGTTTGTGTCCAAGCTACCCATTTAGAGGCAAGGGGAAAAAACACATTTGAAGAGGGTAAAAACAAGCCCCCCAAGGGGAAAAACAAAGAGAAAACCTCCAAGGGAAAGGGCAGAAAGAATGCATCTGTCAAACAGGAGAGTGAGAAATTGATCTGTAAACACTATTCTAAACTAGGCCATGAGGAGAAAAACTGTTGGAAATTACATCCTGAAAAAAGACCTCAATTTAACAAATCCAAAAGGAAACAAAAAATTGCTGCTACTACATCTACACCACAGGATTTAGGGGATGATTCAGGTGATGAAACCAAAATTGCAGCCATGGGTTTGAAAAACTTGAAGGGAAAAGAAATTGAAACTCAAGCGAGCACTAGTACCTCAAACTGTCGTGTACAAGCTCCTAATGAGGAAGAAAGAATTGAACTGTTTCATGTGAGGGTGATTTCAAAACATACTAAAATTGACACACTTTTTGATAGTGGGTCACAAGCAAACTGTATATCAGAGGACTTGGTCAAGCAGCTTAAACTTGAGACCGTTCCACATCCGAAGCCATATTCACTTGGATGGATTTGCAAGGATGCAAATTTACAAGTTTCAAGAAAGTGCACATTGCGATTTGCAATTACTGCACATTTTATTGACACAGTTGAACTTGATGTGGTACCTTTTGATATAGCAGGAATTGCTTTGGGAAGTCCTTACTTGTTTGACAGGAAAGCTATCTTTCATCGCCATGAAAACAAATATCATCTTTTCAAAGATGGCAAGGAGTTCATTGTTAGAGCTCATCGCAAGAAGACAAATATAGCGATGGTGAATGCAAGACAGGTAAAAAGGCTGGTCAATTCAAGTAAGAATTTTGTTCTTCTTATGATTAAGCCCAAGGTTGATGTGAATCATGAGTCATTTGACAATTGTGATCCAAAACTTAAGTCAAAACTGTATGCTGTAGTTGATGCATATCATGAGATATTTCAGGAGCCAACAGGTTTGCCTCCTAAGAGGGAGATTCAGCATGAAATCCATTTGCATCCAGATTGTCCCCTTCCAAACATAGGCATGTACCGCATGTCTATTATGGAGAATTCTGAAATAAAAAAGCAAATCAAGGACTTGTTGGACAAGGGTTTCATAAGGCCAAGTACTTCGCCTTGTGGGTCACCGATTGTATTGATTCCAAAGAAAGATGGCACTTGGCGTATGTGTGTTGATTTTAGGGCCTTGAACAAGATAACGGTAAAGAATCGTTACCCACTCCCAAGGATAGATGATTTGCTAGACCAGCTGAAAGATGCTCGATATTTCACTAAGTTAGACTTGCGTAGTGGATATCATCAAGTAAGAATTGAAGAAAGTGACATTTGGAAGACAGCCTTTAAAACCAAACAAGGACTCTTTGAGTGGCTTGTGATGCTGTTTGGTTTCTGCAATGCACCTGCAACTTTCATGCGGGTAATGGATGATGTCTTGCGTCCTTTTCTTGATGATTTCATTATTGTCTACTTACATGACATCTTAATTTTCAGCAAGTCTAGATAAGATCATGTCATGCATGTTAGGAAAGTACTTGATGTTTTGAAGAAGAATCAGTTATTTCTTAAAATGTCAAAGTGTGAATTTGGAAAGACTTCTTTGGTTTATTTGGGACACATAGTAGGAGGAGGTGCTTTGAGAATAGATCCGGCTAAAATCGAGGCTATTGTGAATTGGCCTACTCCCAAATCCATAACAGAGGTAAGAAGTTTTTTGGGTGCAGCTCAATATTGGAGGAAGTTCATCTCTAACTTCTCTTCTATAGCAGCTCCTATGCATGCAGTGACAAGTGTGAAGCATGCTTTCCAATGGGGAGGCAAGCAGCAAAAAGATTTCGAATCTTTGAAAGAGAAGATTAGTTCAGCTCCAGTCCTTGCATTACTGGATTTGAGACAACCATTTGAGATACAAACCGATGCTAGTGATTATGCCATGGGTGCAGTTCTTCTACAGCATGGTAAGCCTATTGCTTTTCATTCTGAAACTTTTCATGGTGCTGTTGTAAATTATCCTACATATGATAAGGAGTTGTATGCATTGGTACAAAGCGTCAAAAAGTGGAAACACTATTTGATGGGCAAAGAAACTGTTATACATATCGACCATCAGCCCTTACAGTACTTGCAATCACAAAGCAAGTTACAACAGTCATGACACTTCAAATGGATGGGCTTCTTGCAACAGTTCCATTTGGTAATAAGGTACAAGAAAGATACTTTGAATAAGGTTGCGGATATGCTTTCAAGGCCTATTATTGGTGTTGTTACTTTACTTAAGAATTATTCCATTGTACATGATAGTTACATAGAACAATATGCATCTGATGATGACTTTAAAGATGTGTATGCTAACTTGAGTAAAGGGAATCATGTAGAGGAAAATGACTATCACATGCATAACAATTTTCTGTTTCATTTGGGAAAGTTTTGTATACCACAGGGGGAGAGAATAAATGTCATAAGAGAAGCTCATTCTTCTCTTATTGTTGGCCATTTTGGTGTAAGCAAAACAGTTGCACATCTACAGAGGTATTGCTATTGGCCTCGCATGGTAGATTCTATTTCAAGGTTCATAAGAGGTTGTTCATTATGTGCTACAAGCAAGCCTAGTAATAGGAAGCTTGGCTTGTATACTCCTTTACCGGTACCTTCTAGACCATGGGAGAGCATCTTTATGGATTTTGTAGGAGGTTTGCCAAAATCTAGAAAGCAGCATGATTATTTATATGTAGTAGTTGATCGTTTCAGCAAAATGTGTATACTTATGCCTTGTAAGAAAACTATAACTGTTGAACAAACTGCTGAATTATTTTTTCATCATGCATGGATTCACTTTGGTTTGCCTACTTCCATTATTAGTGACAGGGATTCCAGGTTTGTGGGGAATTTTTGGTCCAAACTATGGGAGATGATGGACACAAAGTTGAAGAAAAGTACTGCTTTCCATCCGCAAACAGATGGACAAACCGAAGTTGTGAACAGAACCATTGTGCACCTCTTGAGAGGATATTGAAGCAAGCATCCCAAGCTGTGGGATGAACATTTTCACTACATACAACATGCTTACAACCGTGCCAAGCACTCTTCCAAAAACACCTCACCGTTTGAAGCTTGTTTTGGTTACTTGCCAAAATCACCTCTTGATTTCATTCTTGAGAAAGATGTTGCCATTGAGGGACATAATGATATTGAAAAAGCTCATTCATTCATTGAAAGAATTCAACAAATACATCAGCAAATTCAAGAACAGCTTGAGAAGAGTCAAGGCAAGTACAAGGAAAGACACGACAAGCATAGAGTCGATCACAAGTTTCAAGAAGGGGATGAGGTATGGTTGTACATTAGTAAGGAAAGGATGCAAGGAGAAGGTAAAAAGCTGAAGCCTATTCGTTATGGTCCATTCAAAATCCTCAAGAAGGTTGGAAATAATGCTTTTCAATTAGATTTGCCTTCCTACATGCAAATGTATTCTGTTGTCAATGTGGAGAACTTACGTTTGTATGAACCTCCTTTGATTGCTGATCATGAAAGTTCTGTTCAGCTGCCATCTATAGAAGATTTCTCGCCAGAATTCTTAGATGAGCTAAAAGAAGATACAATCCTTGACAGAAGGACACACACTTCAAGGAGGGGCAGTGTAGATTATGTTCGGGTTGGTTTCAAAGGCAGCAAACCGAACAAGGCAAAGTGGATGGAGGTGGATAAAGTGAGGGAGCTGTACCCTCACCTCTTTAACAGGTAGTTGAAGGATTTTGGGGTCCAAAAGCTTCCCAATGGGGAGGCGTGATCTGGCTCATGTCCTAAGTGTCGTAAAATGCTCAAAACTAGTTCAAAGTTGAACGACTAGAAAGTTCTTGTCTTCTTGATTCCGACGCCGCAAACGGTTCGAAAAACAGTCGCAGTATGAGAAAGTTATGGCAAAAAGAAGAATTTCTTAGTAACATTGAAATTTTGAAGTTTTCAAAAAAATTAAAAAAGAATATTCCACAGAATATTCCTTGGAATATTCTAGGGAGTATTCCTTTTGGGCAGCGAATGGTAGCATGCTACGTGGCAGGCCTAGAGGCTGCCACGTGGCCCAAGGTGACGTCAGTAAGGTATGTGCATTGTTAAAATTTTGGTCGGATTGTGGTTTGAACACACGACCTATGTTACAACACTCCCACGCCTTACCGTTAGGCCACGGTAGCACTTCTTGTTATATGGGCGGAAAAAACGTTATTTGAAGTTTAAAATTACTTTGGGCGGGGCCCGAAGGGGGCCAACCCCTAAGGGCCAGCCCCCATACCATATGCCCATCCGCCGAGACCAGGTGCTACACTCCTTAAGCGCTAGCATGAAATCCGTTAACGGTTGAAACGTGGTCACATTACCACGGGATCGGGGAGTAACAAGTAGTTTAACCGCGAGCTAACCAAACAACTTTCACGGAATTCAAGGCACAAACCGCCAAACCATCAAACGGTCACATGCGCCATAACTCAAACAGTCAGTTAAATGCGGTTTGTTGGCGGGATTCTTGGCGGACCGCCAAATTTGGGCGGTCCCGCCATAATTGGCGGAGTTAACTGTACTCCAACTAAAGTTAGCTGGAGTCTTTTTAGGACCAGCTGGCAGTTGGGAGTAAATGGCCATAACTTTGGCTAGGAAAGGCGGTTTTGGACGATTTTTTTTTGATTTTGGGTATTTTCGACCTTTTGAAGCCATTGGAACAGGTCTTATAGCCATCTGAGGTCATTTGCAGAGGTTTTGGAGCCGTGGAAGTTCTAGGAGCCACTAGGGCCCAGTATTGGGAAGACTGTATAGGGTTGCAGGTATCCATTTGAGGTGAACCAGTAGTCAATCCTGAAGGATTCAAGTGTTCTGAATCTGTTTTTACCATCTATTCCACCTGTAGATGCTTCTATTCAGATGTATATTCAATTTGAGCATTTAATTAAAACAAGGACATGCCCATTTGGGAGCCTTGGACCCAATAGACGTAGCCAGGAGGGGTGAACTGCTTCATCAACTTCTTTTGCATCTGTGGTTGATTTATTTTGCAGAACAAATTCGTTTTAGTGTGTTAAACAGTAAAAGGAAATAAATCTTCTATACTTAAATGGGTCATGAACAACTGAAATTTTCATTTGTTTTCTTTCTGCAAGACATTGACATCTTTTAAACATGTATATATCTGAATTGAATACATTGCAAAACATTTACAAGTAGTTTCAAATTCAGATCAAGTACCTTGAGGACCATTGTCGTTATTGGTGGTTTCTCTTGTTCTTGTTAACAATTTACATCATTGACTAGTAATCAAGCGACTTTCTAGCATGTTCAATGTCAACACATTTATTCGCATGTTAGAAATTGTACTTTGATGGGTTCGTGTTGGAGTGCAAGACCTTGGGATCATATCACAAAAGTCCAAGTTATGAAGTGATATGACATGGTTATGTTGATATGCATGTCTCTTTCAGATGGATGGTTGCGCCCATACCTGGATCCGTTTACATGATCATTCTCTGGATGGCTACGTCCATGCCACGATTCATGTATCATTTGATAGAGTTCTCTGTTATGTATATGTATCTGTACTTGATTGCAGGTTTTCCAATGGCAGATTACGATTTCCCACACTGATTCATAAAGCGTTTCATCCCTCACTCTAGTTCAGCCTTCACGCTTTAGGGGCATTTGTTACATAGCATTTTGTCACTGTCCATGTACTCCTTGTTCCTTGATCCTAGAGGACCTCTACAGTGAACCCCACATGGTTTCCCTTCATGGAGAAAACCGCATTGTGTCCCTCTTCATGACTAGATTAATTCCCTTTTGCACCATTTCGCCTAAAACTTCTGTTTTTCCCAGTTTACAAGACCGACGCTAATGGCCCTTGTCTTCCTCGTGCTGACATGCAGGGATTAGCATTTTCCCTAGTTCTGCCTGGAGCGTCTGAGCTGTGTTCCAGTCACACCGGTCCTATTATGGAAAGTTTTTTAAATTAAGAGACGAAGCTTCCAAACTCTAGAAGCTTTGTAACAGAAGTCTGGTAAATGGTTTGGTCGGATGGGGTCGAGGATGTCAGTTTGGGCTCCTTTCCCTTATAATTATGGAACTACCTCAAGGGATAAGACCTTCTCCCGTGAGAAGAGGATCCATCTCCCGTCCATTCATCCTATATAAACCTCCCTTTTTCCCAAGCACAAGCTAGTGTTAGTGTCGAAGTGTTAATGTTGGTGTGTTAGCATTATTTTGGTTTGGAGTAAACAACAAGCTATTCATAGTTGTAGCTCTCTAGTTGTGTGAGGGACAAGTCTGATTTGGTTTGGAGTGAAGCCTAAAGGGAAGAGCCTTAAAACTATTGTTGTTGAGGACATCATGAAATGCTAATAGAAGTGTGTGGGAACCTGGTCTTGTTAGAGGAGAATGTCAACATCAAGACAATGGCTATAATCTCTTCTTAATTCAATATATATGCAACTATTGATTGATTTCCTCCATGATTTGTCATCTTCCATATTCATGGCTTAATGTTTCTTGACTTGTTAAGAAGGTTGAATTACAATTTGTCTATTATCGCGGTTGTTGTTTACTTGTTTCAGGTGTTTGAAGAAGGAAGTGGGAGATGGCTGGAGCGAGCAAGCAAGGACATCATCAAACGGGATAAGTATACTAAGAGGTAGGCCCTCTTAATTGGTTCTAACCTAAGGAAATATTCCATAGAATGTGCCTGTTGTGGCTAGACCCATTATCGGCCTAGAGGAATTTGTTTGTGTCTGCACCTATAATTTTACTTCACCACAAGATGATAACCTGACGAATACACCTTTGGGATTTTGATATTGAGTGCAATGTGGGTTAGAAGGTTGGTCGTGTAATGTGCATAAAGGTTGCATTTTTTCATTGTCGTAGCCATGGCTATGGTCATTATCGTCAGTCGTGTAACGTACATAATGTTTTTTTTCTAGAGCAGGTTGTTTGGTATTCTATGGCCAACTCTTTGCAATCTTGTCAAATTTTCATCATGGTATCTAATCCCAAGTCAAAAAGGCATTCTGAATGGATAATATGGAGAAATAGAAATAATGATAGTAGGATGGGGGATCTTCAATATATATGGATGGATTGTGAAAATTCCCTTGAATGCAATTACTGGAGATTTATCTTCTAAATGTTAGCAGTTTATTTTTCTTATGAATTATTTTTTGGAAAATAATGATAAATTCACAATTGCATTCTTCACAATAAAAATGTTGCGAAAATATAAAATACAAAACTAAGAAAATAGATGCACGTACATAAAAATTGACATCGTTTTTAGTGGACAATAGTCCCTAGAAAAGCCCTAAAGGGAAAACTAGTGTAGCAAATGAGGGTTTTATTATTACTATAGAGGTGTTATGATCCTACCTTAGATCCAACACTTGTTTGTTGTAGTCATCCCTTGATCATCCAAAAGAGTTATCTTTAAAGACTTGCAATCACAAACATGCAAACATAAAATAGCACCTGCATAACAAATATAGTAAATCATGTCTATTATGGTGATCAAGGAATCCATAAAATAAACCATTAATGAGCAACTTATTGAAAAAAACAAACTTATTTGTATTAACTTTGAATTAGAAGAACCTTACAACCTTTTCAGCCTTGATGTTGAACAAGCTCTTCCTAGGGTCCGAAATAGGAATTTCCTTTACTTTGACAAGCCTTGAACTCTTCCAAATGAGATCTAAGAGGTATGTAATCTCTCCTCATAAAAGCTCAACTAAAGAAGACTAAGTTACAACAACATTTCACCTCAAAAATATTTAGCTCTCAACCTCCCTAGTAACCAGACTAATGCTTCATTTTATAGTCTAGAGGAGGAGGTTACAGGTCCATCTATGAAGGGATAGAATCCTCCTTCAAAGGGATAAGCTCCTCACATCAAGGGGTTAGCTCCTTAAGGTATGGGATGCATGAACCTTAAGAGAGCGAACTTGCCACCTCAAGATTCCTTCCAGAAGCTTCTAGAAATGAATGAAAGTGAGTTTTTAAGAATGTACTCATGCCTTTTTAACTTTTACAGGGGTCCACACCCACAACATAAGGACAGAGCGGTCAGGTGCGCAGGGGACATGACCATTAGGTGCAGGACCACAAGTAATGCAAAGAGAAAGTGTGGAACCAGAGTTTTAGAGACTTTTAGGGCTTTTCTCTTACTTTCAAGGCTTGATATGAAAAACTGAGGCTTTAGACTTGCAAATGAGGAAAGTATGAGTGGTAATGAACTCACATAGATTGCAAAATGTCAAGGTGACAATTTTTAGTGCAACAGATTGCCCGCTAAAGTGCGAAGTCTGTAGTAGATAAAGATGAAGTCTTTCATGTATGAAGAGTGAAGTACTTTATCATTTCAAGGATCATCTTGTGGACACCCCATTCAGAACCTGTAAAAACATTCAATGCAAAATATATATATAGACATATCATCGCTGAGGTAGGCATTCCCATACTCAAATCAAAACTGACTAAACTATTCTGATTCAGGAATGATTTTGTAATACATCAAGAGTATAGACATGTGTAGACACAATATGGACGCAGCCATCTGTTTATGAATAGTTCACTGCATAATGACTAAAAAAAATTCCTTGTAGCCTGGATGGTAGAAACTAGATCGAGGGTCTTGACTTCCGCTTCCTGAACTAGTACGATTCTATCCATGTGAATGAATGTATTGAAGTCAAACATGGTAGAAACCACTTGATTATCAATCAATGATGTGAACTATTAACAAGTGTGAGAGAAACCACCAGTAATGTTAATGGCTCTCAAAGTACCCAATACAATCCATGAAATATGAATAAATGAGTCGAAGTCGAACATGTCACAGAATCATTCGATCGAAGGTCAATGATGCAACCTATCGTCAAAGGTGAGAAAAATGCAATTAGGGCATGTAGCTTTCAAGGTACTGACGATTTCTAGATCAACTTCCTAAATAATGAGCTGAATTCGATAGAAAGTGATCCATCGTAGGCAAGCCCACAACATGAAATCATAAATCAAGTTTTGGAGAAATACATTAGCAAGGACTGACTCAGGGATGGTCAAAATGGATGACAAATATTTTGCAGGTGAATGTTTTGTTTGAACTTATCTCTTGAACACATAACGACACTGCAGATGGTTTGGTGATAATTGACCTAAAGCTAATGCCTAGAAACTGGCTGAAGACTTTCAATATGGTTTGATTAACTGTTAGGCAAAGGATTTTCCCAACCCAGGTGAACAAAAAGTGTCGTGTTCAAGAGTGGTTGACGAGTTTTTATAAAACAAAGTGTAACAAATAGGTTCATTTTTCTCTCTTTTCCCCCACCATTTCTGGCAAGTACCTCTTTATTTTTGACAAGCTTGAGGAGGATAACATTTGCTTGTTTATAAGCTCATCCTTCGGATGAGTCCAACTTAGTTTAAAATTCAAACCCTAAGAAGGAGTGGTTCGTTCCTGTTTGAAATTGAACAGGTCCTTTACTGTTAAATTTTAATGAGTCCAGTAAAGGAAAAACTCGGTGTTTTTCAATTTTAGGGAGTCAGAAAAAACATAAGAAAACTCCATGGGGGTACTTTTTCGTAAAATAATCCCTTAGGCCCGAAAAAGGATAAAATAATACCAAGGGATGACTTTTCAATACTTTAACGAGCTGAAAAAGACAAGTGCTCAACTATATTTTCATATTTAACGAGTCTGAAAAGGGTTTAAAGAGGACTCTATTGACCGTAATTAGTCAATGTGTACCTTTTTCGTAAATAGTCCATTTCAGTCCATATAAGGGGTAAACTTATACTGAAGGGACGATTGTTCATTTATTTTAACAAGTTTGAACAATCAAGTGCTCGGCAATCTTTTCAATTTTCGAGAGTCTGAAAAGAGCTTAAAGAGGACTCCAATGTTTCGATTTTTCGTAAATTTTTGAAAGAGTCCGAAAAAGTGATAAAACTATGCTCTTTGTTGAAAGATGATAAATTTTCTCGATAAATCCAATATTCTGCACAAAAACTTGAAATATTACACATACCTGTTTAAGATAAAATAAAAATGATTTAAAAATTGCCTTTTTAAAGTGAAAAATAAATAAATTAAAAATTCATTTATTCGAAAAAACTTATAAAAAGGGGTTTTCCAACTTCATTTTTACCATTTGAGTTCAGAGTGAAAAGTGAGAGCTTTTGGGTAAGAAAGTTCTTGTGAAGATTCTAGAAAATCCGTCCGTCGGAATCGAAAACCGTCAGCTCCAGGTAATCCACGACCTCCTTATCTTGCATTCTATCCATTTACATTTTGATTTTAGGCTTTAGATTTAATTTTTAAGGGAAAAATTGGTTTAAAAATTTGCTCGTGGGGGTTTGTAGGCACAACATGCGGCCCCTGCGGACCTTGACTTTTTTCTACAAAGAAAAAAGTCATGGGTCTACACCTATTGTTCACAAACCGTGTGGACCTACACACTGTCTGTAACTGGTGGATGCGGACCCTGTGAAAATGAATTTCAAAATTGATTTTTTTTCTTTTTTGCCCAAATTTTTTTGAACTAGCTGGTTCTAATATGTCTTTTATGCATTGTAGGACATTCAAAATGCTTATTTGGCGAGAACGCGAGCATGAGGATGTGGATTTTGCCGCATTAAACCATATGCCCACAATGCAGGCATTAAGAGCATGCATGTTGCTAAAGTTCTGGGGCATACAGGGTATGAGGGCCCAAGTAGACCTCTTGCAATGGCTGGTAGACAGGTGGAACATATAGGACCAGTGTTTCATCATTGGTGGCCACCGGCTCGAAATTGAGCTGGAGGACATCTATTTTTTGACTAGTTTGTCCAAGAGGGGTGAACAATTATCTCTTTTCGAGACTAGACCAGGTGGCCAGTTTGTTGCTAGTCTTCGATTAGAGTTTTGCGATGATCAGACGAAGGACAAACGGATTGATATTAAAACTATCAACCATCCTAAGCTTAAGGTCATTTCATTCATTATTACCAGGTTATGTGGAAGTGCAACATCGCATGTGGCTACAAGATCCCAAATGCAGATGGCAGTAGACTATTTTCGAGGGAGAATATTCAACTGGTGCGAGGCTGTGTTGGCAAATGTGAAAGGCCAACTAACCAGAGCAAAGAACGAACAGCTAAAAAATTTTGGATATGGATTCATCGTGGTCAGTTTTGCTCTAGAGAGGATCACCATGCTAGCCCCGCAGCATCTTCCTATTGATCCTGGTCTACCTCGAGAGCCTAGGATAGTTTGCTGGGTTGCCTTGATGGCCTGCCACCCTGAGGAGGGTACAGAGGTTGTTTGATTTCCGCTCGAGTACTTTCATTGGTTGAACGAACAACTTTTTGGGATTCAGGATTTTCCATATGCTGGGATGGATTATCATGGTGACCCAGACATGATTCTCCCACTAGGAGAACAATGGGGTGATTCAGGTAAAATCATTTTCAACATTTCTCTAAGTTCTATTTTTTTAATTTTTAAATCGTCCAAAACTGATAATCAAAAGTTTAAATGCAGATGTGGGTTCATGATGACCAACCGCGCTCCAACCTTTGAGAGGAAACACCCAGCTACAACAGCACCAACCCCACATGACCAATCAGCAGAGATCTTGATCGATTTGGAGCACCATCTAGAGCGCTTGACGCTAGATATTCCAGAGACAGATATTGATGATATCCCCCTTAGGTTGCAGAGATATGTGATTGGGGTCTCAGGACCTTTTAGGAGGTTCCTATGTAGGGTGGCCCGAGCAGTGGTTTCTTGTTAGATTTTACGCTTATGTGGAAGTTTTTTGCAGTGGTATGATCCGGATTATCCACAGTTTTGTGTTCATTCTGTCGACGTTTCAAACCCCAAAGAGGGTCCATCATTAGGACTAATAGAATATGAATGAAAGCTTATTGAGAGAAGAGTCAAACGACCTGGGAATAAATAAACCTAGATCCCTAATTTTTTTAAAGAAGCTGACACTCATATGTATGATTTCTTATTTATTTTATTTTAATCTATTATTATTTTATTCAAAGATTAGTTTATTAGTTTATAATTTAATTTATTAGTTTATAGTTTGATTAATTAGTTTAATCTGATTCATAATTTTCATTTATTTATTTATTGTTATTTACCATATTTATTATTTATTATTTAGCCTTATTTTTCTAATTAATCAATCAATCAATTAATTAATTAATTTATATTTCATAATCTTTAATTTATTTGTTTTATTAATAATTATTTTAGTTTAATTAATTGACTAATTATTTTATATTAAATTTTTATTAGAATCTAATTAATTAATTAAAATGGATGTAATTAAATTAAATAAATTAATTAGATTAAATTAAATTAATAAGTTTTGATTTAATTAATTTAATAATTCTAATTTTTATTTTAAAAATTAATCAAGTAATCATTTTATAATTCTTTAATTGTCCAACCAAAAAAAAAAAATTAAAATCAATTAATTAAATCAATGATTTTTTTTTTTTAAATTGATTAATTAAATGAAAAAATTTAATTGATTAATTAAATAACAATAGGAAGAATTAGAATTAATTATTTAATTAAATTTAAATTAATTAATCAATTAAATAGATAAAAGCAATTGAAAGAATTATAAAATGATTACTTGATTAATTTTTAAAATAAAAATTAGAATTATTAAATTAATTAAATCAAAACTTATTAATTTAATTTAATCTAATTAATTAATTTAATTTAATTACATCCATTTTAATTAATTAATTAGATTCTAATAAAAAATTAATATAAAATAATTACTCAATTAATTAAACTAAAATAATTATTAATAAAACAAATAAATTAAAGATTATGAAATATGAATGAATGAATTAATTGATTAATTAGAAAACTAGGGCGAAATAATAAATAATAAATATGGTAAATAACAATAAATAAATAAATAAAAATTATGAATCGGATTAAACTAATTAATCAAACTATAAGCTAATAAATTAAATTATAAACTAATAAATTAATCTTTGAATAAAATAATAATAAATTAAAATAAAATAAATAAGAAATCATACATATGAGTGTCGGCTTCTTTAAAAAATTAAGGATCTAGGTTTATTTATTCCCAGTTTGTTTGACTCTTCTCTCAATAAGCTTTCATTCATATTCTATTAGTCCTGATGATGGACCCTCTTTGGGGTTTGAAACGTCGACAGAATGAACACAAAACTGTGGATAATCCGGATCATACCACTGCAGTGGTTTCTTATCGTGATCATCGCCAGGGATAGGATGATCGACTTTGTAGACTCATGACATTTTTGACTTTTGTGTTATCATTTTTGCCGATCATAAGGTGTTTTTCAACCTATGATCGAAGACAATGTATATTTTGAAATACTACTTCTATGGTATGATATATCATTACTACCAGCTATCTTGTGTAACATGTTATTGAATGTTATTAAATTTACTGTTTTGATTATTGCAAATGTCTATTTATCATACTAGAAGCAACTGCATCTGCTAATGTATTTAAATGTCTTGGAATATGCTGATATTCAATGTAGTCAAATTCACGTTCCAAGAGACGAACTCTAAAAAATAACCTTAATAACACTGGATTTCTAATGGCAAACCCTATTAAGTTGTAATACAATGAGTTTAGAATCCAACCTAACAATCAAACTCCGAATCCCAAATGAAATAGATTCAGATAATAACTCAATCACTGCACTATACTCTGCAATGTTATTCGTTGTTTGACTGAGGCTTACCCCATGCATAGATACTAACTTATCAGAGGGTGAATAGATAACCCAAGCTGTGGAAGAAATTTTCTGTGTATTACGACAAGCACCATCAGCAAAACCAATATATGTTTGAAGAGACGTCGACATCTGCAATATCAAGAGTAAAATCAAGATAAGCAGGAATAATGATAAGAGCACTCTATAAACTAGGCACACTTTTCCAATCTAAAACACACTAGCAGTAAAGAAACTAATCTAACAAAAAATCTCCACACTGAATTTAAGCATAATATCTCTTTAGATAAAGACCATTTTTGGGTTTACCCAAAGAGACACCGTCAAAATATATTAATTCATAAGCCCCTTTTTCCAGCTTTTGATTAACAATGTAAGGACCATGCCACATAGGTACAAATTTTCCAGCCCCTAGCTTATCGTTTGCTTGATCATATAGTCAAACTAGGTCTCCTTCCGAAAAATTGTGAGGTATAACATTTCTATCGTATTGAGCTTTCACTTATTTCGTATGAGTCTCGTTTGCTATTGTAGTAACACGTTGATTCTCATTTAGTTGAGCTAAATATAAAAACCGTTTCTCTTCTTCAGAAGTAGCTGGGAGTAATTCTATGGCTAATTGCAATGACAGAATTTCGCATTCAATAGGTAACACTGCTTCCAAACCGTAGACTAGTTGAAAAGGAGTGAAACTAGTTGATGTTTTTACTAAGGTCTGATATGCCCAAAGTGCTGAAAATAACATGGTATGCCAATTCGACTTATGAATACCAATGACTCGTCTAATCATAGTGACTAAAACTTTATTGATAGCTTCAACCAGACCATTAGCCTATGGGTAATACAAAGTAGAACTATCGTGGCGCAAGCCAAGCTGATTTGTCAGTTCAGTCATCATGATGTTTCGAAAATGACTTCCATGATCAGTAATAATAGCTTGAGGAACACCGAATCTAGCAATTATATGATTGAATACGAAAGTTGGAGCAGTTTTGCCATCTGTCGAAAATGTAGGCATCACCTTGGCCCACTTAGTAAAATAATCTACCGCTAGGATAATATACACATGCCCCCCAGCCTAGTGAGGGTTACATGTAATAAATTCAATACCCCACTTTGCGAAAGGACCGACAACAATTATAGGGTGAAGAGGAGCGGGCGGAGCGTGCATCTTACGATCAAAAATTTGACAATTGTGGCATTTCCAGACTGCATAGATATAATATTTGAATAAGGATGGCCAGAAATAACCAGCGTGCAATATCTTTTGGGCTGTGGCATACCTAGACATATGGCCGCCACATGCTCCAAAGTGACAGTCATTTAGAACCTTTTCAGCTTCTTCATGAGTTAAACAACGTCGGAAAACATAATCCGCTCCATGACGATAAAGTGTATCACCAATAATATTGTATTGTTGGGATTGGAAACATATTTTCCGTCGCTGAGATCGTGAGATTTCAGGCCAAAAAGATTGGGTTTGGAGATAAACAATAATATCCCCATACCATGGATCAAGAGTACTGATAAGAAACAAGGATTCATCGGTAATGGGCTCTTTCGCCACAGTTTCAGTATCAGTACGCGGGAAATCACACATCAGTTCGGCAAAAACCAAGGATTTCTTTGCCTTGGATTTTTCAAATTCCAAGTCAAATTCCTGCAGGATAACTATCCATTTGGAATACTTGCCCCCTAGCAATTGTTTGGTCAAGATATATATCATAGGGTTACAGTTAGATATTACTATGGTTTTGCATAATAAGATGTAGTGACGAAATCTTTGGACAGCTTGAACAGTTGCCAAGGCCATTTTCTCCACATGTGGATATTTAATCTTAGTCAGATGCAGAGTTCGACTAAGATAGTAAATCACATGTTCACTGTTGAATTCATCTTCCTGAACTAAAACCATCCCAATGGTGGAATGAGAAGCGACGAGGTACAAAAAGTAATCCTAGTTGTAATTGGGAGGATGCAATAACGGTGCATGGGTCAACGTGTGTTTAAGTGCATCAAAAGATCGATCAACGATCTCATCCCAAAAGAATGGAATATTCTGTTTTAACAACCTGGTAAAACATTTCGTTATCTCAGCATAGTTAGGAATGAAACAACGTAAAAAGTTTGCTTTCCCTTGAAAACTTTGGAGTTGGCGAAGATTCGAAGGAGGAGGTAGATTGACAATAGCTTCCACCTTCGAGGGGTCGACACGAATGCCTGCCTTTGATACGATAAATCCCAGTAAGCGACCCATTTCTACACAAAATACACATTTGTGTGGATTCATCCGAATTCGATAATGCTTATGTCTCATAAAGATAGCTCGTAAATGAATGAGATGATCATCTCTACTAAATGAATGGGCATGTAAATCATTGAGATAAGGCTGCACAATGTGCTTGATGTCATGAAATGCGTAAGACATAGCCCTTTGAAAATTTGCTCCATTATTCTTCAATCCAAAAGTTAATTTGCAATAAACAAATGTCCCCGATGGAAAAATGAAAGATGTTTTAGCTTGATCAGCAGAGAGTATGTTGATTTGATTGTAACCGGAAAAACCATCCATAAAGGAAAACATTTCACTATCGGCACAATCATCAATAATTTGATCGATATAGGGTCTTGGATAATTGTCTTTAGGACAAGCTCGATTAATATCCCTATAGTCGATACATACTCTTATCGTTCCTTGTTTTTTGTTGACAAGAACAATATTCGATACCCAATCGGTTAAAGGAATTGGATAAATGAAACATGAATGAAGTAATTTCTCAATTTCGGCTTTGATAGCAGCAGATTTTCGCGGATGTATCTGACGTAAGCATTGTCGGATAGGTTTAGCATCCGGGTATGTTTTAATTTCATGGACAACAATTGACGGATCAGTTCCTAACATTTCTTCATATGACCAGGCAAACACTTCACGGAATTCTTGAAATAGGACTTTGTAAGTTGGGATTTCATCGTCTGTACAACAAGCACCTATATGAATGTTCTAAAAAATTCCAGGCTTAACTGAAATGTCAATAGGAACCGTTCGAGAAATATTTTCCAAATTTAACTCAGAATCAGAATGTTGCAATGTATTAGGTGGTTCCTTGACATCGTCAGTCGTAAAAATAGAAGAGAAATTATTTCCAAAACGATCAAGCTCAGGTAAAAACGAAGACTAGTGATGCAGATCTTCCCATCGTAAATCGTCAACATACAATAGCTCATGAATCTGCTCATCAGAATGAATAGGATCAGAAAGTGTTGATGAAGTTGAGTTTGATATTGAAAGTGACTCTCCATGGATCACATTCATTGGATCAGTTTCGGTTGAATAGGCATCAGAAAATGACTGTATGGCCTGATATGCAATTTCAAAGGGACTCAGAGGCATCGCGCCACCAAATGAATCCACCTCAGAATCAGAAGGTACAATCCAAGGATCATCAAAAGTAAGAGTATTCGATGAAATCATATGAATAGTTGCAATAGAAGGCGATACATTAGGAGGAGGGAAGGAAAAAGTTCCTAGTAAACCAGAATCTTTAATCAAACCTACACCAACATCCTTGTAAGGGATAATCGTTTTACCGATGTGCTGAATACTATCTGCAGAGGCTGGGTCGGATGAGAAATAAGTCAGCTGGTCTATCGTAATGATCTTTCCTTTATGTGGAAACTCGATAAGCTGAAAGACTGATGAAACAGTAGCAGTCATAACATAAGACCAACTGCAACCCAGGAGAAGGTTGTAATCTAGAGGGGCATCAACCACTTCCACATCTAGATTTATGGTTTTTCCTTCGACCCCTATAGGTAAATCCTACAAAATTCCAAAAGGATGGAACCCGCGGCCATCAAAAGCCTTTAGAATTGTCAGAGACTGATTGAGTGTGGGAGAACCAAGTGATTTCCAACATTGGATCGACATAATACACGTAGAAGCCCCTTCATCAATCACAGTCCTAAAGCAAGGTCTGTTTTTGACTAACACTGGAATCTGAAAAGCCGTTTGATGAGGGAGGCAGGGTGTACTATTGTCTAAATCGAAGATTATTAGGATTGAATCCTGAATATCGACAACTCCTATAGCAGACAATAGTAATTTACGTTGTGCTGGGCATGATTGCAACACCTCCAAAGTCGATATTGCTGAAGGGGAAATAGCTAAGTCTTCAACAATGTTATAATTCTGAGCAGCTCTCGCATGTGGATTCAAAGCTGATTTTCGAAGTATACCTTTAGCAGGCGGTTTTATTACTAAGTCAGGGTTAGGTTTCTCGATCTGTAGCGGACTGGAACCAGGAGGAGGTGTAGTTGATGTGTTTGAATTAGAAGATTCTGCTTCTTTACCACCAACAAGATTTTTACTACCATAATCTTGTGATCACGTCGCAATCCTGACATGAGACATCATCATAATGGGTTCTTCTGAGGCATTCGAGGAAGAACCAATCATCTTACTATCTTGAGTAGGAAAAGGATCCTTCAAGACAGTAGGCGTTTGAGAACCTTTAATGATTTTCAAAACCTCTGCTCGATGTGGGAAGTCTTTGGTAAAATGATCCTCACCACAAATGAAACAAGGATAAATAGGTTTTCGTTTTTCGTCAGTAGATTTCATTTTTATTTGTTTTATCTTTTGAATTTTGTTTATTTTTCTTCTTCCCATTCTTTTTACTACCCGATTTTTATTTGGTCATAGATGATTCTATGACATGGATGTTGGCAGAAATTTTAGCAGAAGACTCTCTCATCAGGGAATCAGGTAAAGTTATTATAGGAGAAGAATTCTTTGAAGATTTCTTCTTACTTTTAGTGCTAACTGTACCAATCATACCATCAGCGGCATGAGACCCTGAAGGAGCTGCAGTTATTTGACCGTGTTTTGGAAGATCAGGGATTTTTTCATGTAAAGTACCTGACTGCGTATAAACGAGGTCAAGGTACTGAGCTTGAGCAATGACTTGCTCTTCAGTAACAACTCCTCCCTTAGCTACATCTTTAGTGATTTTAGGTAACAATGATTTAATGAACCATTCCGCTAAAATTTGATCCGAAATGAAAACTTTCACTAAACGCCTTCTATGTCACCATTCATGAATATGATCATAAATATATGTGGACGTGGATTGTTTTAGTGAAGTTAACAGTTCTGTGCCATTGTCGTATCTGACAGGAAACTGAAAATGAGTTAAGAAAGCAGTGGCTAACTGATTGAAATTATAAAAAGAGGCTCGTGGTAACTCAATGTACCATCTGGTTGCAAGACCAATAAGAGTTCGTTGAAAAAGACGTAATCGAATTGAATCATCAACGATGGAATTAGATGCACACCAGAGGTGATAAGTCATAACATGATTTGAAGTATCCTCTCTTAACTTACCCTCAAATTTCGGGATATCACAAGGCAACTTATTAGGCATTGGCGGCCAATACAGAAGATAGTAAATTGGATCGTTCGTAAGGCGCGACAAATCAGGTAAATCCAAAGTTGCAATAAATGGTAACTAACGATTAGGGTCATGAAAAACTTGAGTAGTGAGACCACTTCCAGGAGGAGGATATCCAAGATAACCTAGAATTGGATTTGCATTAGGAATGTTATAAACTCTTGGGAAACCAGGGTTAACCAGACCAAACTGGGGTTGTTGAGGTTGTTGATAAGTATAGCCAGGATACGGTCGATGCTGATAAACTGGGTTTTGCACAGTAGGACCGAATTGATACTGCCCCTAGTGCAGTTGATACGTAAATTGTGGTTGACTTGTAGCAATGGTAGCAATCGTACTAGCTTGTCTCGCAGGCATCTGGACCAAAGTCTGAACCGTAGGTCCTGACTGAGGCACAAAGACTTGAGGAATTTGCACTGATGCAGGGGTAGTAGAAATCAGAGCTGCTGATACTCCAAAAAAATGTGTTGTAGGTTGAACAGAGGTTGCAGCAGTTTGGGGCGGAGTATGAGGTGAACTAGGCCCAGGTTGCTGAACTGTACCAGATGCAGGGGTTTAAATAGTAGGTTGGATAGGTTGCTGGGTTGGACCAGAAACCAAAGGCTGTCCAAGTTCATTAATTAACCGCACATTAGATTGCAAAGTCTATTGAGTTTGAGATGGATCCCACACCTTATTCGTTCCGGAGTATGGACCCACAAAAGGTTGTGCATATGGAGGACCATAACCTGGTTGAACGCAGTGTTGATAATTAGGCTGTATATTTCTAGCTCCTTGAAAAATGGTTGACCAGAAGGTGGTTGGAAACCTTGAGTTGGGTACTGACCTTGGCATTGATAACCTTGAGGCACGTACTGAAACTGGGGTTGACCTTAAGGTATGTACTGAAACTAGGGTTGACCTTGGGGTATGTGCTGAGTCCGAGGTTGACCTTGGGGTATGTACTATCTTGATGGTTGATAAACTTGAGGAAGACCTTCAGGCAGTAACTGACAACCTTGGGGTTTCCCCCCAGGCAGTAACTGACTACCTTGGGGTTGCCCCCCAGGCAGTAACTGACTACCTTGAGGTTGCCTCCCAGGCGGTAACTGACTACCTTGAGGTTCAGGATTTGGAATACTACCAGACATCATAAGGATCTATTCTGCGTTCAACGGTTGAGTTCCATTATTCCCAGATGATAACATTTGTTCAATCGGTCGAGGAGATGCTCCTAAAAAAGTACTAGAAAGTGAGTGGTACCCTGTAGGAATAGAAGGACCACCAGATAAAAATGTTTCCGGTGTTTGGGAAAACATGGATGACTATCTTGACATAATCAATGATGGATAATAACCTCTTGGCGTAGGATCAAAAGGAATTTGAGGTGGTGAAAAACTAAGACCCAGGTTTTCTAAAAAATTTGTCAATGGAACACACCAAGCATCACTCCTGAAAGGACTATCGAATATTGATTCATGCTCCCTAAGATTTAAAATCTGTTGGCTTTCCGGAAGAGTTACGTCTTCTTCTGGATTAACAAGTTCTTCAATAGAAATGAGGCCAGAAGGAAGACTTTGAGTAATGATATTGCTTACCCTAGGTGAACCGGGATTACTAGAAACTGGAGAAGCAAATCCTGAAGTTGGAGTAACAGCAAGTTCAGTGTCAGGCTCAGAAATTTCAGGTTCTTCAGCTAATTGACTGAAAGGAGAAATACTACCAGTATCTTCGGAAAATGAAATTGGCTCTTGAATGGACTCTGTTGTTTGTATTTGATAATCAGGATGAACAATTAAAGGTGACTCTCCGGCTTCTGGTGATGCAACTCTACTGTCACTAGGTGATACAAGAGCTCATAGCCCTTCAAGCTGGCTTGGTGAATACACAGGAGGTTTCCCCTGAAGTCTACGAGATTGTCTCGGTAATTCAACCATGATTAAATATTAATTACTTACACGCAAACAAAGAAAATTTCAATAGAACCACCTAAAGTCTCTAAATAAACAAACAATTGAATCACACGCCTAAAATTCTAAGAGTTCAAACCACACACAAACAGTAACTTCCCGTACTAAAAACACTAGTTGGTGATGAAATCCAACGTAGTAGAAATTTAATACAGAAAGGGCAGTTGGAACAGTTACCCCGACAACCTGCTTAATGAAACAGACTGGCACAAGTTTCTTCACAAAATCATCTCGAGTGAAGAGAACCCCCCAGAGAGTCCAAGTGAGTCTAGTCGACATTTTCTCTAGGTACAGTGAGACCCGTCCTTCACCATCACCTTAGGAAATAATCTTAAGTTTATGGACACTAAGGTTACCAACAACAACAAATACAACTGGGAGAACAGTCTACGATCCGATCTACGTGCAAGGGCAGAGTAACAAAGCTCAATCCCCTTGAAGGCTTCTCGACATGATCAATCCAATGTTTACCAACAAGTGACCCTAGGCTCCTCGACAATGGTTAATCCGAGGTTTACCGTTTATAATACACGCAAATCTTCTATCTTTCCCAATGAAACAGACTTGATTGTCTCAAAGGTTCGGACATGATCTCGTGATTGACTCCTTTAAGAGAAGCTTCCCAGAATGTATCAATTACAATTGGATTTATTTCCTACCGCAAGATATATCTACTTTTTTTTTTAACTATCTTGGAGATTTAATTACTCCCTACTCTAAGATACTAGCCTAAGCTATATTAGTGATAAGAGCCCTATAAATAAAAAAGATTACTAGATCAATTTTAATTAAGCGTTGCTTTTATGGGTTGTTCCTTAAGTCAATAGGTATGGAAATGAAACTTTGATGTTGTGAAGACTCGACTCCAAATGCTAAAAGATGCACCTAAAATGATAAGCAATTCGTTTTTCTTTTAATGAAATTCTAGCTAACAGAAAGAGTTTGACAATGCAATTCTTTAAGAAACAACTCTTTCTTTCAACATGAGAATGAAAAGAAAATCTTTTTGTCTTTCTCAATAAGAACTCAAAACGAGACTAATAATTAATGCTCACAATAAATCCCTTTCACTTTTCAAAAGTCGAAACTACAAGAAAAATAATTTTCCTTTCAAAAGAGATCTACAAGGTCTAGAAAGCCCTCAAAACTACAAAAACTAATTTTGTGATCTAAAAGCTTTTAAAAATATAATTAAATGAAAGCTTCAATTCTTTTTGAGGATGTTTTACTTAGTTGTTAAGCAAACTAAAGATTCATTTGTTCAGAATAACAAATCAACCAAAAAACATCCAGATATGTTTTCTTTGGTAAAAATGAAATTCAAAACTTATAACAAAGTTTGTTCAAAGATTTGCAATGAAAAACTGAATCTATTTCTCACAAAGGATAGATTTCACAACCAAGACAGACTCATCAAGAAGACAAAAAGACACCAGGGTAATCTAAGGTTTCTCAAGCTTCTGATCTTTGAGTCACTACAGAGACCAAGTGAAAATCACTCCAAGCATAAAAACTTCTAGAAAATCATCTAAAACAAAAATACTATCGGAACTCACTCACAAGAGGTTTTTGATAGGAAAAACACAGATCTGGGTAGACCCTAAAGCTTCTAAATCAAACCTAAACCTAACTGGAAAAAGGAATTTTAGTTTTTTCAAAACATTTTACAGGGTCTGCAGGCTCCAGAAGTAACAGGTGTGGTCCCGCTCTGTTTATTAAAGGAAAAGTGCGGAGATGCCTACACTGTCTGTGAAAAGAAAGTGCGGTCCCCTGAAAACTTCGAAAAAAAAAAAATACTCCCAGATTTAAAAACTACCCAAGCCTTTATACATCAATCAAAAACCAGAAATGAGAAGACTTTTCTCAAGTCAAAACAAAGGAAAACCAAAAACCAAATCCATTCCCGAGGGGAATCGACAATTTTTTGGCCAAATAAATTGATCTTGCGGACAATAACGATCTCCCTAGTATCACAAGATAATCTAGCAACAAACAGACAAATAAATCTATCTTTCTCTAAACATGTGCAATTCACAAATAAAGACTATAGAGGTGTTACGATCATACCTTAGATCCAATGCTTGTTCGTTGTAGTCATCCCTCAATCGTCCGAAAGAGTTATCTTTAAAGACCTGCAATCACAAACAAGCAAACATCAAATAACACCTGCATAGCAAATATAGTAAATCATGTCTATTATGGTGATCAAGGAATCCATAAAATAAACTATTAATGAACACCTTATTGAGAAAAACAAACTTATTTGTATTAACTTTGAAGTAGAAGAACCTTACAACCTTTTCAGCCTTGATGTTGAACAAGCCATTCCTGGGGTCCGAAATAGGAATTTCCTTTACTTTGACAAGCCTTGCACTCTTCCAAATAAGATCTAAGAGGTATGTAATCTCTCTTCATAAAAGCTCAACTAAAGAAGACTAAGTTCCAGCAGCATTTCACCTCAAAAATATTCAGCTGTCAACCTCCCTAGTAACTAGCCCAATGCTTCATTTTATAGTGCAAAGGAGGAGGTTACAAGTCCATCTATGAAGGGATAGAATCCTCCTTCAAAGGGATAAGCTCCTCACATCAAGGGGTTAGCTCCTTAAGTTATGGGATGCATGAACCTTAAGAGAGCGAACTTGCCACCTCAAGATTCCTTCCAGAAGCTTCTAGAAATGACTGAAAGTGAGTTTTTAAGAATGTACTCGCGCCTTTTTAACTTTTATAGTGGTCCGCACCCACAACATAAAGACAGAGCGGTCAGGTGTGCAAGGGACATGACCATTAGGTGCTGGACCACAGGTAATGCAAAGAGAAAGTGCAGAACCAAAGTTTTAGAGACTTTTAGGGATTTTCTTTTACTTTCAAGGCCTGATATGAAGAACTGAGGCTTTATACTTGAAAAGGAGGAAAGTATGAGTGGTAATGAACTCACACAAATTTCAGAATGTCAAGGTGACAATTTTTAGTGCAACACATATTTCTGTATATCTTTTCCTATTTTATGCATTATTGGGTATGACTTGCAAGTTTACTGTTTATTTACTGTGCGAACTTATATCAATGTACTGAATAAGTAAATATAATATAAGGTATTTGTTTACGCAAAGATAACTAATTGCTATAAGAAGATAAGTAAGATCAGCAGTGTGACTTGGGGAAATAGTGCAGATCACTACTCCTGTAGCGTGAAAACCCCACAACCCTTGGATTAGGGTTGCGTGAAGGTGAATATAACAGGGCATGAAGGCCTCGCAGTTCAGAGAAGTACACAAAGTAACATGTGCAAAGGCATTCACAGTTGGACTAAATCAACCCCTCAAAACATCTCAAGGGTGCGGAAACCTGGTTCCAGCATCCCCCCATACTGCTTTAGGTGAGACCTCAGTCTGCACTTCGCGGACTGTTGCCGAAAGGGCCAGTATTACATGGATTTGTTTGGCTAATTAACTCTGAACCTAGGTCAGGCCCTAACAAGCCAACATATCAATAATGGCTAACCATGGCCTTCAAAGGATGAGAGGATAACCATTGAACTTGGTCTTAGGTTGGAGAACAAAGAAGTCAGTAGGGTATTCATAGGAATCAATGGAGACCATCATATCCTTAACAACTCCCTCAGGAGTTACTGTGGACCTGTTTGCAAGATGCAAGACTGTTGTGGTCTTTATTAATGATCCTTAATTATTTAGCTTAAGCATAGTCTCCTTATTCATCACATTGATGGAAACCCCAAGATTGATCAAGGTACGGGGAACAATGATACCATCGATGTACACATCTACCACAGGACTTCTAGGATCTAGATACTTTGGGAAAATCACCTGCCCCAACATTAAGTCGGACAATTGTCCAATGACATTAATGGTAGGGGCGTCTTTCTTTCGCCTCCTAGGATGTTTGAAACATTTATCTGGGACATCCTTGATAGCTTGGAGGAGTGAGATTTTAACACACAGATTTTTCAATTCACCCAGAAGTTCAGTCTCTTCTGGGATGTGCTCGATAGGATGGATTAATCTCTCAGGAAAAGGAGGTGGATTTTCCTGAGGGACACTCTCCTCCTTTTCCTCTTCAAGCTCCTGAGGTGGATATGGAGGTTGATTATCTGGAAGCACTTTTCCAGACCTGAGGTTGATTTCTTAAATTTCCACAACATAAGCGGGGTAAGATGCTTCTCCACTATAGACCTTGTTGTGCCTATATGTTTTTTCGAGTTTGGATTTGGTTGAGCAGGCATCTAAGGTTACTTAGGTAGAGCAGGGTGTAGGAGTTGTGGTTAAGATGGAGGTGGAGGTAGTAAGGATGGATATTGGTTGTATGGGGGCCTCCACCTCTAGGATGGTGCATTTCACTGAGGTTGTGGAGGAGCATATGGCTGAAATGGTTGGTTGGTAGGTTGGGAATGGTATGGAGGTGAAAAATACCAGGGAGAAGCTGTGGACCATGAAGGATGATTAGGAGGGAACCAAGGGGGAATGGATGCATTCTGGTTAGGATTGTAAAATGAATAGGATGCCCCTTGCATTCCTTTCTGGTACGGTCAAGGTCCTTGAAGCATCCTTTGGTTGAAATAGCAGAGTTGCTTAGTCACCCCTTCAGTTCCTTGATACACAACTTTCAATCTAGGCAGAGAAGGGAAGTTGTTTGTGGAGTGGTTCTCCTCAAAGCGAGCAAATCTCTATAATAGTCAATGGACATTCGTTCCTAGGGTGCCTTTTGGTGCATCTAGGGTAGAAGATAGCTAAGGCTCTTTCTGCTTCCTCCTACTTCCTCTTGATCTGCATGCTGTCCATTTGTAGAGAAAGGGTATGCGACATTTCACTCTTGAAGTCTTCCATCATGTTCCCAATTTCAATTTTTATGGATGTGTTGGAGGAGGATGAACTGGCCAAAACTTCACTAGCCCTACCCTTCTTTTTGGATGCCGTAGAATGAGTTTTGAAAACTGTTTTGATATCATCATAGGGTAACTGATACATCTCCCCTCCTGATAGTAGGTTTAGTGTTTCTAGGATATCTTCCCTGATCCCTCTAAGAAGGACTAGCTTAAGTGATTCAAGATCAAGGGTGCACCTAACCCTTTTGTAGAGGAGTTGGAACCTTTCCTCATAATCTTCCAAAGATTCATCATGTCTCAAGGACATTCTAAAAATTTCCTTTTTGGTATCTTTGGATCGACAATAGTCCCTATACTTATTGTTGAAGGTTTGTTGCATCTAAGCATAGGTGGTGATGCTATCCCTAGGTAAACCCATGAACCAGCACAAGGCTGCATCTTTGATGGTGGATGGGAACAATTTCAACTTCTAGTCATCAGAGCTATAATCATAAGTTCTTCATATGATAGTAAACTCGAACAAAAAGGTATTCGGGTCCTCTAAGGTCCTATGAAGTGAGGAAGGGTAGAGGGGTTTATGTTTTTCATCCTAACATCTCCATTAGTTTCTTTGATGAGAAAAGAACACTCAATTCTATTCTCATCTCTTTCTATGTTTTCAATCCCATTTTTATTTTCAGCCATGGTGTAGGTCAGTGGAATGGTCTCTTCTTCTTCCCCAATAGACTCTTCAAATATATTTGGTTGTTCACCTAATGGGTCCTCTAGCTCACAAACGCTGAAGAATAGGAAAGGTTTGATTTTCAATGTGGTGGGGGGTATTTGGTAAAAATTTCCCTAATTTGTCTCTATTCCTAAAGGGCATGAAAGTAGCTTTTCTTTTAGGGTTTTTCAAAATTACTTGCATAATGGAAAGAAAGAAAAGAATTGCAACTATTTTCTGAATGGAACTACTTGCAGAATTGAAAAGAAAGCAAAGATTGCAACTATTTGCTGAATGGAACTACTTGCAGAATTTGAAAGAAATCAAATATCACAACTATTTTTTGAATGGAACTATTTGTAGAATTAAAAATAAAGAAAGAAATTAGAAATCAAATCTACTTAGACACCTCCCTGGCAACGACACCAAAAAGTGATGAGCACCAGTATTGTAGCAAGAATGCTGCAATTCTTGGGGCTACCAACTTTACTTCATCAACCTGGAGTTCATACAAACTTGGAGGTGACAGTGTTGTATACAAAGTAGATGCAATGGTCTATGCTTGTCACTTTTCAACTGGATGATGGACCACTAGGGTTTCTTAAACTAGTCTTCTATTGACTAGAAGGAGTCTAACTACCCAATGGAAAAGGGAAAATTATCCTTAATGCGAAAAGGGAATGCTTCCTACTCTAGGAAATGAAAGACTTAATTGGAAGGAGCTATAAAGTGACATGAAATCATCTAGCTAAACATATACACATTTTTCTTGCAAAAGAAACCTAACTTAACCTTGTTTATAACATTTAGTGACCTGGACTAACTAAGCATGGAATTTGATCTAAGAATTATTATGACTACTACATGCATGTGCTAACTTAGAAATTGCAGAAAAGGTCCTTTTAATGTTTAGTTTTATGAATTCAAATGCTAATTTCCAACTTGTTCTTTGGTAGGGGAGACAGGTTTGGAGGAAAAGGTCTGGACTAGTTTCAAGGGAATGGAATCCACGTGGAGGCCTATCCTAAGCTCAGATGACCATTTATTCTTAATTTGGGCTTAAAACAAGTTGCTACAAGATTTCCTGTAGTACTATAGGATGTCCTAGTTCTATTACAAGATGCCTTATTTTATTATACAAAACAGACCGGAAGCTTATAAGGAGGTCGGAAAGGTGGAATGGAGTGTGGGAAAGGTGTCCGATGGGAAAATAAGGCATAGAGGAGTTTCACACTTCTCAAGGCTCAGTCAAATGCTTCAATATGGTTGGATTTGCTCAAGGAAATGTCCACTTTTCTTACAAGACAAGAATTCAGATTAGGGTTTGGTTGACCTTTGCAGCATAGGTGGAGAAGGCTTGGATGAAGCAAATGAGATGAGGTCTCCCTGCAGATTAGAAGCTCCTACAACAACATACACTCTTTTCTTCATTTATGCACATGGAGACAATGAGTTGAATGGAGGAAAACGAAGTTATTAATAGCTAATGGGTAAGTTTATGAATGGAAATTCTTGTAAACCTGTTAAGGTAAAACACACCCCTCCCCCCATTTTGATTTGTTCACTTCAAATAATGGGGACCTTTTCTATAAATTTTTTGGCTAAACACCTTTTAGGATTTTTATTTAGTTGATTATCCTATGCTTTTGTTAATTTTTCATTTTCTTTGGATTCTTGTTTTGATTGCTTTGTTAGAATCGATATTCTATAAGTTTCTAATTGACATTTGTTTCGCTTCATTTGGTTAACTAGTTTGTAAATGGCACTCCTTTAAAATCCAATAATTTATCTCGCCTAGGTTAAAAATGCAAAAAATATACAATATTCCATTTTTGTAAAAAAATTATTTCAATAATGCATTTATTTCAAATATTAACCCCTAGTTAGCTATTACTAACATTTCTCATTTTTTAGCCAAATCATGAAGTATCAGGATTTTAGTAATTTACTCCAATTTCCCAAGTTGATTACTAATCTCAAAAACTCAAAATATTGAAGTGGCTGTAATTTGTTTTCAAAGTAGCTATAGTTTAAAAACTATAATTCATAAAATAAAACCAAAAATAAAATTGATATTTAGTGTTAAATTTTAAATTAATTAATATATAAAATATAATTAATTTAATTAAAATAAAATTTTATACATAAAATATATATAAAATAAAAAATATATATATAAAAAATTAATCCCATCAGAAAATCGGATCTGATCCCATCGAAGCTTTTATATATCACAAATTTAACAAACCCCGACCTCCTAATTTTCCAATTGCCGATACCCCTCATATCCCCGATTGTCGATGGCAAAAAAGACTCAACCGATTAACCAAAGTTTTATAACTCTTTTGGTTTTTGAGTTTTAAACTCATTCATACGAATGAGTTAAAAGGTAATGGAGTGGTAAATTAGTTTAACATTAAAATAAATATTTAATATTTAAATAATAAATATTAAATTAAATAAAAATTTAAATATTATTTAGATTAATATTAATTAGTTATAAATAGTTAATTATATTCATTAGTTAGATTAATATTAAATTAATAACAATTTATTAAAAGATTAGTTTAGTTCATAATTAATAATTTAATTAGAATTAATTATTAGTTAAATAAAATTCTAATTTAGGATTAGATTTTTAATTAAAAATTTAATTTTTAGCCCAACAATAGAAATTCCAAAACTGTGTCAGATTTGACTTATCAACTTTGGAAGTTCATAGAATGAGTTTTACTTGGTCAAATGAGGCCCAAGATGGCTTATTGGAAATATAAAATTAATGAGAACATTTCTGAGGAGGTTTAATAGACATATTTGGTCATTTATTTGGTCAAAAATCAGGCAAACGATTGAGCTACAAATTTTTCTAAACAAAATCAATTTTCTAGCTTTTATTTTTTGCATTTTCATTTTTCCAAGCCTCTTCTCAATGATATCCTTGGCCAATTAAATTATCTAAGGCATCAATAGAGAGCTTATATCTTATTTTCAATTATTTATTTAAACTGAATTTGATTGGATTTGTCTTAATGCCAGAAATGATATTTCAATTTTATGGTTGCATCTTAATTCATTTTGATTTCTTTTTGCAGAAAAACAGTAGAAGAGATATGGAGAAAAAGATGTCAATCAATGAGAATGCTTCAACAATTAAAGGTAGGAATTTTGAGCAAATAAAATTGGATTGGGCAGATTTCTCTTCAACAAGCTTTTCTCTCAAGAATTTCTTTGCAAATATTATAAATAGCAGATTGCAGAATGCAATAAGGGGCTTATCTCCTCTGCAATTTTAGACTTCTAAAAGCACTTATGTAATATGAATTTAGAGTTGTACGAAGAAGGAGATAAAATCTCAGATTTGGAGATTATTGATGATTTTTCCTTTGTATCTTGAATTATATATTAGGGGCAGAGTTTGCCCTATTATGGCTCTAGTTTTGAAGGCATAAGTTCAAGCAATATAAATGACTATTGGAGACCAAGGTCAGAGAAATGGATGTAATAAATTGATATTTCTAATACTGCTGTTTCAAATATCAGTTTCATTTTTATGATAACGGGAATGTGTCATTTTATTCATGTTAGTGCACTTTTGTCAATATGGGTAATTTGTCTCAATATTGTTATTATGTATATCTGTTCTTATGGATTAAATTCTAATTTCTAAGTAACTATTTACTCAGAAATCTATCTTATAAAACTGATTTATTAAATAGTGATGTGATATGAACTATTTCTGCACATTATTGTTTAATTATTGGATTTACTGATTTGGCAATCAATATCATTTTTGTGAATTTCTGCCTGAGTGTTGTTGATTGATTATTTCAGTTAAGAGGTCTCAATAGGATGTACTTTGGTATCAATAATGTCAGTTAATTGAACTACTTCATTAACTTGATATTCATTATAAACAAGACATATTTATATCCTAATACTTTAAATATCTTGCTCTTGGTTGGGTTAGATCTATCTCTGCCTAATTGAGATAGGATTAAGTTAGTTATTTTTGCTTGCATCATAGAATAAGTTTGCATTTAGAGTACTTTCTACATTCTTTTAAGTCCTCTTCTCAAAAGAGGCAAAATTTTAGTTGTGACTTGGCTGAACCCAAATCAGTTTAAGGATCATTCTCTTGCCTGATTAGCAAGAAGAAGTGATTTGATATCCCTGTCTATTGGTAGTTAAAGATACATCATAAACCAATAGCGATAGGGAAAAGGTAACTGGACCTAGTTAAACTAGTCAGAGCCACTAATCCAAATAGAAAAGGAACTGCTTTAAGGTCCAGACCAGGTGGTTATCCCCCATTGTTGTTGCGACGATTTTCGAGGCATCAATATTTTTGGTGCTAGAAGGAGGGCCTGAGACTTTTTGTCTATTGGAGCTTTTTCAATTTTAATATTTTATTTAATCACGATGGCTCCTCTTAAACTTCCAATTTGGAGTTGTATCCATGGACGTGCATTTTCCAATACTCCACCCGAAGTGGTAAGATTCTTTGTCTCAGGTAAATTTTAATGGTAAGAAAAATTCTTCTGCTTTTAATCATGTCCTTGAATTTATTCAAAATGTTTCAAATTATGATTTTCAAGGAATTGATGAAGGCATTTTATGCAGGATTTTTACTCTTACATTTGAAAAAGCTAAAAGCTGGTGTAGAACTCTTCCGTTTGCCTCAATTCACAGCTGGAATCAATTTGTTACAATTTTCATTTGTAGATTTGACGGCTATGATTATGATCGGGTATGTGATGAAATTAAATATCTACGAAAGTTTGAAAATGAGTCTGTTATTGATTTTAATATTCGATTTCATTTGAATTGTTTAAGATTTAAAGTTGAAGATAAACCTACAAAAGAAGAATCATTAGATTGGTTTGAATATATTTGTTCTCTTCCTCCCATTCCCAATCCATATGAAATTAGTTCAAGCTTTGTTCCATCCCCTTCCAACATAAATGAGAATTCCAATTTGGATGTGAAAATAAATTATGATGAAGTGGTTTCACAAAGCTCAGAAAATATTTCTTATCAAATGCAAGAAGACAACAACAGCAATTTCGAAGAAAGAGCCGCCTTGAAATCTGAAAGCTACTTTGAGGTAAATTCAGAAAATCAGATCGCAAATCAACAAGTATAAGCAGCAATCAAAGTAAATAATAACACGCAAACTGCTGTACAAATTTATGAATTTTTTCATGACAAGCAAATGCCGAAATCAGAGCAGCAAAGCAATCTTCTTCAAAAAAGCATGAGTACGCAAAGGAATGATATGCAATCTGAAATTTACAATGACCATAATGCACAAGAGTTCTCAAACAGAGACATTTTTAAATGCATTGTTTCAGATTCACATTTTTCCCCTTTTTGTATTAAAGATATTTTAGAAAATAAAGAGGTTGATCTAAATGAATTACCAATAAGTTTTTATCAAGATAGAGAAATAATAATTGATCATTCTTTTGCCATTAATGAACATGAAATTCTTGTTTCTCCTTGTTTTGATATATTGGATGAGATTAAAGGGAATTTTAGAGAATCTAGTGAAGTCATTTATGATAATTACTTTGACATTGAGGATATTGATTTCTATCCTCATGAGAAAATTCAAACAACATCTGAGAATGAAGAACGTTTCAATTTAGAAATTACTCCAACCAATCCTCATTCTAAAGTAAAAAATTATCTTCATGATTTCACCATTCAAGAAAACATTTCAATTTATGATTCATATCATGATCAAACTCTCATTCTTACTCATAATCATAATTTGTTTTCTAATTCACATGTTGGAATTGACAATTATTCAAATTCCATTATTCTAGCCAATCCCTGTGAAAAATGAATTATTTCAAAACAATCCCAATTGTGCTGTAACATTAGTGATTTCATTTTATTTTTGTTTCTTCACTTCTTTTGTTTAAAATAAGATTTTATTTATAATTTTATTTTTTCAGATCTTTGATACTTTACGCTAGCATATTGAGAACTTTACTATCAAACATTCAATTGATGCATTGCCCTATTGGAAAATTGAAGTTTCATATTATAATCATAAGCATTAAAAGCTATTAATATTTCAATTTCAATCAATGCTAATATTTCATCAAAAGCTTCTATCTTCTCAAAGGCAGTGTCAACAAGAGAATGTATTTTTACAATCTGGCTAGCAATCTAATTCAATTAATAATTTTCCATTTTATTTGAAAGATTTCCATCTATTTTCATTAGCTTATTTGAAAACTGTTTGGAATTTTTTCCTTCAAAAAAGATTGTTAATAATTTAACATTTGTACATAACACTAACAATTTTTTCCAGGCCTTTGAATGTAAAAGTTCATATCCACAATCTGGCCTTTCATCCCCTCTTTTGAACATTTCCCAATTATTAATAGAAATTCATCCAGACTTCTATGATCCTTCAATTGGAAATGAAATTTCAAGACAATGAGATTTTAATTAAGTTGCTAACAATAACTGTGCATTCTACTTACAGATTTAGTTTTCTTAGTTCAATTAGATTTATATTTATATTATTAATGGTTCAACTGTACATACATGGAACAATTAAAATGAGAAAATAGTTACATTGGAAATATGACTATACCTAGTCATTTTTATGTATATGGTTAGAATAAGAGTAGAATTAATTTATTTTGTTTATTTTTATTTCAATAGTTTTGCAAATTAAAAAATAAAACAAAACAATCAGCTCTTCTTAAACATCTTCAGTGAAAACATTTTCTTCCTATTAGAAAGTTTTAATTCTTGTTTTCCTTTTTAAATTTCTTACAACAATACCTCTAATTTGCCTATTTTGAATAATGTCTTGATTAAATTCAATTGAGGTTGCATTTGGCATCGATCGCCTCAAAGCCACTTTTCTTTATTTCAAGATTTCCTTTTAAGATTTTCTTTTGAAATTTATATGATAAAGGTTTTGAGGGTATAAAAGCTTCATGATCTCATTATCCCATGAAATGTATGATTGACTATGATAAGCTTATTTCTAATTCAATCATTATTAATCAGTCTAACCTTTTGCGGTAATCATATGAAGTTCATATTATCTTCCTCGAAATTTGCTAAACTAACCTTAAAGAAGTCCATTTTGCTGTGTGCACATATTCAAATCTGTTTTGATATTTTTTCACAATCAGTGGCTTTATCCCATTCTGATCTTTAGTTTATTATCTAATGCTGCAATACGCATCATAGTTATTTACTGAAGACATTATTGAACAGTCACTATAACAATATAGTGTTTTATCAAGTTAATTCAGAATGAGCAGAGGTAATAAATTGCTGTTGCAATTCAAAATGGAAGCATATTTTCATATTTATTTCTTATGGATTTCAGATTTCTTGAACATGAATAATTGATTTCCTTCAGCTTGATTGCTCAGTCTAATTTAAAATAAATAATAAGATGATTTTGAACAAAGACAAAATTTTGATAAATCGAAGGAAAAGTTTGAAGATTCATGAGGTAAAATCTACAGACAATTTCGTTCCAGGTATGCATTTACAAGCTCGTTCTCATCTCTTATTAGTCTCTTTTTTTCTTAGTTTATTTTTTATTCTTGTTCTGTTTTATTTACAGGATTTCATTTGTTTTCAAAACTTGAAGTAAACAGTAAACCCATTTCAAATTTACAACAGGTTCAGGGAAATTTTATTTGTGATTGATTAGAATTTGAGCATTTTTTAATTTTGCTTTTATTCATCATTTCAATTTGATTTTCATATTGCTGATACTACGGTGAATACATATTCGCAATATTACCATCCCGCTCATCTCCGTTAATCATTTCATTCCGATATCACATCATCCACTTCACAACCATTTGTAGCGAAATATTTCATTGGAAGTAGCTTTTTAGCATTTTTGATAACAAATTGTTCATAAAATATCTCCGATGTATTATCTCACTCATGTGTCATATCGTATTTCGCATATCGGATGTTTGCAATTGAATATACTTCCACTATCATGAATTGCCGATCTCCGATAAACGACTTTACCGATATTGCGATGACCACATAATTCCGGACCTGATATGAAATTCAAATCAAGTTTATAAAATATCGCGTCCATTCAATCACAATAAAAATAGAGGCATAATTTTAAAGGACTGATGTCTCGGATCCGAAATGTGATTAAATTTTCATCATAAGATTATCGGGTCCACTCTTCATCGCATATCGGCATATCGAGAATTGTTACCTCATGTGCTTAAGATCGTTGATCGCCGATTAGACACGTCATCTAATGCATCGCCGATATCGCAATCGCTTCATTGCATTTTTACTTATGCTCACATCATAATTTCGAATCTGCGATGTGCATTGTGCGATGTGGGAAGCACAATGTAAATATTCCTTGATCCCCGATATAATATTACTTCAATGATGCGATCGCTCCATCTCATCGCATGTTTTCATATCGGCAATTTGCCATTGCAACCTCCGATGTGATAGCTTCCAATGCATGTCTCTAAGCCATTAACATTTAATCAATATATGGCATAGCAACAAAGGTGAAGTCTTGCAGATTAAACTTGAAGCATGGTGAAGAAATATGTGATGCGAATCATCCGATACGATGATGTGTTATTTTAAAAGCGAGCTTGGGTAACCACTATGGTAAGAAAGTAGTTAATGACCAATTTGCAGCATATTTAAATCATTTCAATTTCTCATATATTTCAGTTTTAAATATATAATTCCATAATTAAATATGGAATTCAAGACCTCTCTATCTTCATATTTAAATTTTATTATCTTGGATTTGGTCTTGATTCTGGACAATTTATAAAATCATGGAGTTTATATGAAATTTATAATATTTTGAGAAACAGTCATTACTACAAATTCTCATTCTCATTTTTGATGCATTTGTTTTCCCTTGAACACTAAGCATTCTATTTTTACATTTTACTGCTTGCTTTAGTTTAAATAAAATAAATAATGATTTTTGAATTATGGGATTTTGGTTAGTTTGCCTTCTTCATGTTTTAATGTTAACTAAAAGAAGAAGTCAGTTAGTATTGGAGAAACTGATACCTTTCAAGTAAGATCAAATGCAATTATCCAATGGTAAGATCCATGTACCCACTTTCATTAATTTCCATTTCATTACTTTAGTTTTGTTTTTAAAAGTATGCTAATATAAAAAATCTATTTTGTAGTTCTCCATTTTAAGCTTTCAATCCTCTGCCGGATCATATTTTCGAAGTCTTATACTCTTCTCTTGGCTTTATTTCAATAAGCAGCGATAATCTTCATCGAAACAACTACACTAGGAAATTTCTGAACCTTTAATCTGTTTCTTTAAGCATTCCTTTTATTAGAAAATGATTAAGATGATGCTTTGAAATAAGAAAATTGGTGTTAGATAGAAAGTTTTCATTGTAGCTGAATTTTATCATCACTGCTATCCAAAAACCCTAAAACACTTACAACCCTGCAAGGTATGATTTTTCTAAATCTCGACATAAGAAGAAATGATTACATGATTATTTTCTTTTTCTTCATATTGTTGAGACATTGGTATAACCATTCTTGTTAGAGTTTGTATTTCAAAACTTGGATTTTTCTTTTCATTTTTAAAACTTCATTTTTATTTTTGTTTGGTGATTTTTTTTTTTTTTTTTTCTCGTTAAAACTAATCTATTATTTACAGTATCAAGAAAAACAGTTACATTTACAGTATCATTTTACCAGAGGCCAATTGTGGCACTTTGGAGTAGGAGTGACCAAAAAGAACAGCCCTCGCAGGGGCATCACATCTGAGAAAAACAACCCTCGTAGGGGCGCCATACCAAAAAGAGAAGAACAACCCTCGTAGGGGCGCCAAACCAAAACTAAACAGCCCTCGCAGGGGCGTCGGACCAAAACAGTTCATCCCTCGCAGGGGCACCAACATAACTTCAGCAGACATAACATAAACAAACTCTGAGCCAACGTAACATAAACAGTGAAACCAAAACAAGACCCGAGCGGCGATGGAGGTCATGATTCCGAACAGATGGGCGACTATTCGTCCAGCTCCTCCTCGACCACCCGACACCATCCATATTTCTCAATTTCCTCTGCAGTGGGAAAGGAATCCATGTTGACATTGTCCCCTTTGCTAGTCGACACCTCCTGAGTCTGAGGAAGATTGGATGCATTCTCTGGAACATCCGCAGGCTTCTCCATGACGTCCTCTGAGCGGCCACTAGGTTGCTTCCCCTTATTGTATTGAACATCGCCGCCATCCGGAGAGTCTTCAAGGAAGAGGACCGATACATGGGCACTGATTCGGGGTTTATTCAGAGAGCTGCTAAAGTTGAAAATGGCAGAACCGAAGGCAGGCATGGGAGCAGGGTCAGAATCAGGGGCGCTTGAGTCCAAAAATTGGCTAGTTTGAAGGGGGTTGGCCTCAGAGATTTGATGACAATGGCAATGGCGACAGTGGGATTGGGATGCATCAGCATGAGGATGCGAAGACCCACCCCGGGCAGAACCTCGACGGCTGAGCAATCGCTGTCGAGGCCTTACCATATTTGCAGGAACACCAGGGGTATGGAGCAACATGGAATAGAATAACCGTTCAAACTTAAGACGGCCCCCAACAGTCAGGGAAATGGCTTTGACAGCAAGAGCTGTTGCTTGAAGAACCATAAACCAGAAAAGAGCCTGAACACCGAGAACCATGAACTGAGAGTGAACCGACGCATGGAGAGCCGACCCCCCACCTCTTTTAACCTCCCCACTGCCATCTCGAATCTCGTCCGCCATTACTGCTTGCTTCATTCGAACCAGTGAGCCGGACAGAGCATTGAATTGCTTCTGAAGAACTCCCATTCTTTTATTCCTTGGCGGCCAGCTACATATCAGCTCGCATGCTTGATCCTTGAGGTAGCACATGGCCTGCATGTGTCCATCCTTAAACATGCGTCCCTTCCATCTGGTCACCCGCATCCGGGGTTTGCTGATTTCTTTTTTACTTTGGCTTAACAATAGTCAGCATACAATAGTCAGCATACATAGGGAAAAATTGTTAATAGTCACCTATTAACTTTTTCTTAAATCTCTTAGTGAAGATTGATTTTCTTATTATAAAGGTAGACATACTTAAGGAAGATATTACAAAACAAGAGAAGTTGACAAAGCATCATAAAATCTGATAAAATTCTTTTTTTCATCAAAACTGTAATCATTTTGAGATTTCAATATTTTATTAAGATCTTTCAAAGTTCTATTATCAGTCAAGAAAAGTTATTTTTAACCAAATAAAGACACTTTACAACAAAGCACCTTTAAATATGAAATTGTCATTCTTAACTCTTAAGGAGTCAATGATTCTTCCTGTCCCAAAGAGTCTTATTATTCTAGAGTATAATCCAGAGATATATTTAAATTTAAAAGATAAGAAGTCTTATCATGAGTCTGCCTACCATGATCATAGGGGAAAAATAGGCTAACATTACCAACACTGCTAAACAAACCAGGGTAATGGCTTATGATTGCAAACAATTATAAGACAAGGGGTCTCATCACGAGCCAGCCTGTTCAATCCAATTATAACTAGTGAATAGCATTTCAACTATATGGCTATCAAACCAGGACAATGGCTTTTTAGAACTAAAAAATAAAAATAAAAATAAAAACATAAACATATATAAATGGATTTATCTCTAGGTCAATAATTCTTAAAGAGATGGGATTCTGAATCATTGATGATTGAAAGGTAACCCCGTCAAGACTATAGATGTTTGCTGGCAGCAATGGCTCTACTCGTGACAAATGAGTATATTTTAAAAGCTAAGTTGTAAAGTGACCACTGTTTTATCTCTGCAACCAATTAAGGACTGAGATAGAGTTTTGAAATATTTTAATTCATGAGAAATTTTGAAAAAGAATTACAGTTAGATGATTCTTGTTTTTATTTAAATTAATGAACCTAGTCAACCATTTTAAAGAATAATTTTCTCTTCTTTAATAATTTTTACTTTAATTTTAGGAAAATCTCATTCATATCAAACATAGATAACTGGTTCTTCTCCCGTGTGTCACCATTGTTGAGGTAAAACAAAATGCCCCAACCCCCCCCGCCCCCCCAATTTTGATTTGTTCACTTCAAATAATGAGGACCCTTTCTATAAAATTTTTGGCTAAACACCTTTTAGGATTTTTATTTAGTTGATTATTCTACGCTTTTGTTAATTCTTCATTTTCTTTGGATTCTTGTTTTGATTGCTTTGTTAGAATCGATATTTTATAAGCTTTCCATTGACATTTGTTTCGCCTCATTTGGTCAACTGGTTTGTAAATGACACTTCTTTAAAATCCAATCATTTATCTTGTCTTGGTTAAAAATGCAAAAAAACGTACAATATTCTATTTTTGTAAAAAAAATAGTTCAATAATGCATTTATTTCAAATATCAACTCCTAGTTAGTTATTATTAACATTTTCATTTTTTAGCCAAATCATGAAGTATGGAGATTTTAGTAATTTACTCCAATTTCCCAAATTGATTACTAATCTCAAAAACCCAAAATATTGAAGTGGCTGTAATTTATTTTCACAGTAGCTATAGTTTAAAAACTAAAATTCATAAAATAAAACCAAAAATAATTTAGTGTTAAATTTTAAATTAATTAATATATAAAATATAATTAATTTAATTAAATAAAATTTAATACATAAAATATATAAAAAATAAAAAATATATAGAAAAACAAATTAATCACATCGGAAGATCAAATCTAATCGCATCAGAGCTTTCATATATTACAAGTTTAACAAACCCCAACCTCCCGATTTGATGATGGTCGATACCCCTCATATCTCCAATTGCCGATTGCAAAAAGGATTCGAACCGATTAACCAAAGTTTTATACCTCTTTTGGTTTTTGAGTTTTAAACTCATTCATACGAATGAGTTAAAGAATAATGGAAGGATAAGTTAGTCTAACATTAAAATAAATATTAAATATTTAAATAATAAATTTTAAATTAATTTAATTAATTTAAATATAAAATTTAATTAATTAAATTAAATTTAAATTTAAATATTATTTAAATTAATGTTGATTAGTTATAAATAGTTAATTGTATTTATTAGTTAAATTAATATTAATTAATAATAGTTTATTAAATGATTAGTTTATTTCATAATTAACAATTTAATTAGAATTAATTATTAGTTAAATATAATTTTAATTAAAAATTAAAAATTTTAGTTTAGCAACAGAAATTCTAGAATTGTGCTAGATTTGACTCATCAACTTTGTAAGTTCATAAAATGAGTTTTACTTGACCAAATAAGACCCAAAACAGCTCATTGGAAAGATAAAATCAAGGAGAACATTTTTGAGGAGGTTTCACTAACAGATTTGGTCATTTATTGGGTCAAAAATCAGGCAGAAGATCAAGCTACGAATTTTTTAAACAAAATCAATTTTCTGAATTTTATTTTCTGCAATTTCATTTGTCCAAGCCTCTTCTCAATGATATCCTTGACCAATTAATCCATCCGAGACATCAATAGAGAGATTATATTTTATTTTCAATTATTTATTTAAATTGAATTTGATTGGATTTGTTTTAATGCCGGAAATAATATTTCAATTTTATGGTTGCATCTTAATTCATTTTGATTTCTTTTTGCAGGAAAATAGTAGAATAGATATGGAGAAAAAGATCTCAATCAATGAGAATGCTCCAACAATTAAAGATTGGAATTTTGAGCAAATAAAATTGGATTGGGTAGATTTCTCTTCGACAAACTTTTCTTTCAAGAATTCCTTTGCAAATATTATAAATAGCGGATTGCAGAATGTAATGAGGAGCTGCTCTCCTCTGCAATTTTAGACTTCTAAAAGCACTTATGTAATATGAATTTAGAGTTGTACGAGGGAGGAGATAAAATCTCAGATCTGGGGATTATTGAGGATTTTTACTTTGTATCTCGAATTATATATTAGGGGCAGAGTTTGCACTATTGTGACTCTAGTTTTGAAGGCAGAAGTTCAAGCAATATAAAGGATAAATGGATGCAATAAATTGGTATTTATAATACTATTGTTTCAAATATCAGTTTCATTTTCATGATAACATGAATGTGTCATTTTATTCATGTTTGTGCACTTTTGTCAATATGGGTAATTTGTCTCAATATTGTTATTATGTATCTCTGTTCTTATGGATTAAATTCTGATATCTAAGTAACTATTTACTCAGAAATCTGTCTTATAAAACTGATTTATTAAATAGTGATGTGCTATGAACTATTTCTGCACATTATTGTTTAATTATTGGATTTACTGATTTAGCAATCAATATCATTTTTGTGAATTTTTTCTTGAGTGTTGTTGATTGATTATTTCAGTTAAAAGGTCTCAATAGGATGTGCTTGGGTATCCATAATGTCAGTTAATTGAACTACTTCATTAACTTGATATTCATTATAAACAAGACATATTTAAATCTGAATACTTTAAATATCTTGCTCTTGGTTGGGTTAGATCTATATCTGCCTAATTGAGATAGGATTAAGTTAGTTCTTTTTGCTTGCATCATAGAATAAGTTTGCATTTAGAGTAATTTCTACATTCTTTTAAGTCCTCTTCTCAATAGAGGCAAAATTTTAGTTATGACTTGGCTGAACTCAAATCAGCTTAATGATCATTCTCTTGCCTGATCAGCAAGAAGAAGTGATATGATATTCATGTCTATTGGTAGTTAAAGATACATCATAAACCAATAGCGATAGAGAAAAGGTAACGGGACCTAATTACACCAGTCGGAGCCACTAATCCAAACAGAAAAGGAGTTGCTTTAAGGTTCGGACCGGGTGGTTATCCTCCATTGTTGTTGCAAAGATTTTCGAGGCATCAACAAAACCATAGAAAACTCAAGAGATCAAAATGAAAATTGCAAATACTTCTATGAAATTCAGAGACAATGATCTATTCAACAAGAAACCCTATGTAGTAATCAAACAAAAAATCTGTTCTTTTGGGCTGTGTGAATGGAACCCTCAAATCATGATCCTATAAGGGAGATGAGGTGAAAGCCACTATCACAAGTTTTTTTGAAGTGTTTACTATCACTATGATACCATTGATCTATCTATCCACAAATGGAAGAAAACTAATTAATCATCTAAATACTTGCAGATTAACAAAACCGAAATCACTTCAGTAGCTAACTATGAATGTAATCTAAACATAAATGTACAAAAAGAGGAACCTCTACTGCTAAGGTTGGGCCCTAATCCAAGAGCTTCAAACCTCTGAGTCAACTCAGTGCTGGATCAAGGAAATGCTTCTCATTTTCATTAAAATATCAAAAATACATAAGAGTTATTAGTCACAATGTCTTAGCTCGAAAATGCCTCTTGGCTACAAAAAAAAAGTTGAATCCTAATGAGGCTATAGGCCTTCTTATTACTGAAGCTACCAAAAACTTCCTTAAATTTAGGGAGGCTTGGCTCCCAACTCGAGATCAACTTGTCTTCAACTATCATTGGCTTAGCTGCCAATGACCTCAGTGGCTTGGCTACTTGTAACTTTAAGTTGATGAAATCTGGTGGAGGAATCTTCAAGTGAGTGAGGAGTTAAGGAGCGAGATACAATCTCCTAAAATCCCTCTTTCTTGTCTACTTTAAGTTCCTGCATTTTAATTAGCCAAAATTTCTCCAAATCCCACAACTAATGCACATTAGGCTACATGACATAACATCTCATATTTACTCTTCTCACTAAGAAAAATATATCAAAACATGTAAAGAAATGTGAGAAAAGCTGATTTTAATAAGCTGGAGAGCGGCATTAAGGTCCATATAATTTACCCTTTAATGAGCCTCATCATCAATCTATCATACTAGGATCCCCAAGGTAATGTTAGGTAAACTCAACGTAGCCATGACAGGTGTTTAATAAACTCCCAGGTGTGGAAATAAGAACGGTATCTGACCAGAAGGGTAACGACATGGGAGAACCGTTTTGGGTTGAAAAGGATTAGGAGAGATACTAGTAGAAGGAAGGGGAAATTGAGGAGTAATACTAGAAGGTTGGGTTGAGTTGGGAACAACAGGTTGTAGAGGTGTTGGCTGTTGTCGAGGCATATCAAACTGCTTGTTGGAGGACCATGATGCTTGGAGCACACAAACACTAGATGAGCTAGGCTCAAAAGGAGTAGGTGTTGGACCATAATAAGCACCAAGTAAGGTGGAACCTTTGTTTACTACAGGAGAGACATTAGTGACAGAGGAGTTAGTCGGATTGCCAGTCATTGATGAGATAGTGGACTGAGGTGAAGTCTGAGATTTGGGATCATAGTACGTCAGTTGATCGATAGTGACGATATTTCCATTATGAGGGAAGCACATCTTACGATGATCTGCAGATGTGACAGATGACATATCATAAGTAGAAATACGACCCAAAAGGATGTTATGATCTAATGGGGCATTGATGACTTTGATGTAAATAGAAACAATCTTTCCGGCAACAGTGATAAGACAATTGCGATATAAACCAAGGGGATGTGAGGGATGACAATCCAAATAAAGGAGAGTGATGATGGATGGGGATAGGACTGGGGAACCAAGTCGCTTCAAAACACTAGTAGCCATCACACAGGTGGAGGCGCCTTCGTCTATGATACATCGTTGAACAATGGTGTTTCTTATGGAGACTGGTATTTGAAATGCAACAGATGAAGGTAAGGGAAGATATTCTAACTTGTTAATGTCAAAGACAATCATGCAATCGTCATGGGGATCCACAACACCCAAAGCAGAGAGAAGAGCTTTCCATTTGGATGGGCACATCTAGAGGACTTCCAGTGTTAACATGGTAGTAAGAGATTGCGCCAAGTCATATACTATGCTATAGGTATGGGTGGCTTTAGCAGAAGCAACATTTCAACGTAATGGACCTTTGGGGATCTTGGGGGTAACCTCTACCTTATGTGGAGGGATTTGTAAGGTACAATTTGGTGATGAAAAAGGCTCGGTGAAAACTTGGTGTTGGGACCCAGTCATTGAATTAGTGAGTGGCTTGTCATATTGGCGCAATCAAATCTGAAGGTTGACTTGTTCGGTATTGACCTCATAAGAATTCATCATAAGAATAGGATAATCATTGTGATCAGATGGTGGAGGTGGGGGAGCTGCATGACCTTGTGTAAGTTGAGCAGCTAGATATTCGTGGTGAGGAAAAAGGATTGGTAAGTACAACTGGTTGAGATGAAGCAAGAGGAGGAGGAGAAGGAGCTATGAGCTGCGGTCCTGTAGAAGTAGCTTGTTGATCTTTCCATGCTTGACACATTTAAGATAAAAGGGTACAGTCATGAGTATAATGGCCATATATGCCACAACAGGCACAAGGATTGTCCGTATGAAGACCCTTGTTTTTCTTGGCTTATTCGCCCTATTGTTGGGTTGTTGGATTAGGTTGGTATCCATGAGGTGCATTGGGTGGTGGACCTTAGCTACCTTGATTACCTTGATATTGATGGTTCTGGTTACCTTTCCCCTTGTTCCTTTTCTTGGGGTTAGGGGGATTGGTTGTGCTCTACTGAGCATACACTTGACCATGTGGAGGAGGTTGCTATTGTGGTAGAGGCAAAGGAGGCATGGGGAGCTGGGGTGGGAGTGTCAGATGGGTTGGAGTGCTAGGCGGTGCATACATATAATAAGGAGATGGGGCAACATTGGGATAACTAGGTGGAGCAGCAGTTGGCCCTTGCATGTGTTGATGTGAATGAGGATATAAATATGGCATGTTAGGACCTAGATAAGTGTTTCCATGTGGAATATTGGGGGAGGGATAGGTGTAAGAGGAACTGGTCCCTCCCTCAGGTTGACCATAACTCATCGGAGGTGGACCATATGGTTGAATTTTAGGGTGTGGAATGGTTCCAATGATACCATCAATGAAATGAGATGCCCCGGGTGTATTATCAGTGCCACACCAAGGCGGATTGGGGATGAAAATATAAACATAACCTAATTCGGTGTAGATCAGATCAAATTTCAAGGCTACTTGGAGTGCATCTTCCTCAAATTGAGGGAAGTGAGAAGTGACATATTTAGCAATGGGGGTCAAAAGCGATCTAAAGAACTAATCCATATAGATGGCGTTTTTGAATCTAGGAGCTCTATAAATTCTCCTCCTTCTACACCATTCCTAAACATGGTCGGATAGGCAAGTAGCAGACGTTCGACAGAAAGAAGTCAATAGTTTGGTACTAGTGCCATAATAGAGAGGTAACTAGAAATAGGCAAGAAAAGCTTTGGCAAGAGTCACAAAAGTGGAATGAGTGGCTCTGGGTTGATCGACATACCACTTAATAACAACTCCAGTAAGAGTGTGTTGAACAAGCGAAGAAGAATAGAGTCTTCAATGATAGAATTGGATGAACACCACATATGGAACAAGTGAACAAGATTTGTGGAATCTTCTCTACGATTAAGTGTTAGAAGATTATATATTACGAAGCAATGGAACACATAAAATATTGCAGAAATATAAACACAGAAAATGCATAAAACAAGAGAGACACAGATATACGTGCTTCGCCCAGTTTAGGCTACGTCCACCCCGAATAGCCAGTCCTTCCTTTCTATTATCCAGCAAAATGAAGAGACACAACCTACAGCAAATCCGTTGTAATATCCTCTGTTTTCTCTCACAGTCTCACCTCTCTGTTTCTCGCTCACAGAATACACATCTATTACACAGCCTCAAATACAATGCCCTCATACAAAGAGAGGGGTTGCCTTCTAGGGCAAAAAACCCTAAACTAAACATAAGTTCTACCGTCAGATCATCTGCCTAATGAACGACCCAGATTGACTAGAAATTGCTATACTTTTACAAGGCAATTTTACATCTGTTTTTAGCTTCGGGGGCGCTGCCCCCGAGCCCCCACCGTGGGACCGCTGGCCCCCGGACCCCCCAGCCGAGGGGGATCAGCCCCCAGGACCCCCGCGGGGGGGACAAGTCGCCCCCGCACCCCCCACATGGAGGGGTGTACAAACTTCCTCGGGTATACATCCAGCTGAAACAAAGACCTCTGAACAATCATGCTCCACACACAACAATTTCCCACTTGGAGAATGATTGTAGCAACTCTACCATTGCTTCATTTGCTGGACAATGACTCCTCTTTAGACCTGGCTATTTTTCATCTTCATCGTCACCCTTGAAGACCAATTGAAACTGAGCATGTTCTCAGTTTCTCCCTGGTTACAACTTTTGTTAGCATATCTGCAGGATTCTAGCTAGTGTGTATCTTTTCCAGCTTCAACTCTCCATCTTCCAATACTGATCGTATGAAATGGTACTTGAGCTATATGTGTTTAGTCCTGGAATGAAATGCTGAGTTCTTTGCAAGATGAATGGCACTTTGGCTATCACTGTATAACGTGCCCATATCATGCTCCTTACCCAATTCACCCATAAACCTTTGTAACCAAATCATTTCTTTACTAGCCTCTGTAGCAGTAACATACTCTGCTTCTGTTGTTGAAAGTGCAACAACACTTTGGATTTTTTGAAACCCAACTGACAGTTGTTCCACCTACAGTAAATACATATCCTATAGTGCTCCTCATGTTATCTCTGTCACTTGCCATATCTGCATCAACATATCCCTGTAGGGAAATGTTTGAACCACTAAAGCATAATGCTTGATTTGTGGTACCTTTCAAATATCTGAGAATCCATTTCACTGCCATCCAATGTTCCTTTCCTGGATTGTTCATGTACTTGCTTACAACTCCCATTGCATGTGCAATATCAGGCATTGTGCAGACCATTGCATACATTAAGCTTCCAACTGCTGATACATATGGAACTTTAGACATATAATCCATGTCTTCTTAGGTCTTTGGGCACATTTTCTTACTAAGTTTGAAATGGCTAGCAAAAGGTGTACTAACTGGTTTTGCATTGTGCATGTTAAATCCTTTCAACACCTTTTGTATGTACTCATTCCGAGACAATGTTAATTTGCGATTTTTCTTGTCTCTAGTAATTCTCATACCAAGGATTTGTTTTGCAGCTCCCAAATCCTTCATTGAAAATGAATTTGCCAATTTTCTTTTGAGAACATTTATTTCCTGCATGTTAGATCCTGCAACAAGCATGTTATCTACATACAATAACAATATAATATAGCTTCCATCATTTTGTATTTTCAGATAAACACAATGATCAGAGTGACATCTAGTATAACTTTGTTCAGACATAAACTTGTCAAATTTTAGATACCACTGCCTTGGAGCCTGTTTTAAGCCATACAAGCCCTTCTTCAACCTGCACACTAGTTTCTCCTTCCCTTTCACTTCATATCCTTGTGGCTGCTGCATATATATCTCTTCCTCCAAATCCCCATGGAGAAAGGCTGTCTTTTCATCTAACTACTCAAGATGCAAATCTTCAACTACCACTAGACTTAAAATAGTTTTGATTGAAGTCATTTTAACAACAGAAGAAAATATTTCATCAAAATAAATACCTTTCTTCTGTGCAAAACCCTTCACCACAAGTCTAGCTTTGTACCTCTGTTTTCCTCCATCTTCTTCCTTCAGCCTGTAAACCCATTTATTTTTTAATGTAGTCTTACCTGCAGGGAACCTGACTAAGTCCCAATTCTGGTTATGCATTAAGGAGTCCATCTCTTCTTCCATGGCTACCTCCCACTTCTTCCTGCTTTCAACCTACATTGCTTCTTCATAACATTCAGGTTCACCGTAATCAGTCAACAATAAATAATATAGTGAAGGAGAGTATCGTTCAGGGGGTCTACTTATCTTGGTAGACCTTCTAACACGACTTTCAGGTGTTTGGGGTGCCTGTTGCTGTTTTGGTGGTTGCTGCTGTTGTGGTTGTTGATTATTATTATTTTCAGGCACCTTTACTTTTTCAGTGATTTCATCAAGAACTGCGTATTCCTTGTTTTCTTTTTCATGTTTCTTTTCCTACAACTGATTCTCATACAAGACTTTTTCATTGAATATTACATTTCTGCTCGTAATGATTTTGTGATTTTCATAATCATATAAGCGATAACCAAATCATTAACACCATATCCAATAAAGGTACATTTCTTTGACTTTGCCTCAAGCTTTGTTCTATTTTCTTTATCAATATGGACAAAGGCCTCACAACTAAAAGGCTTTAAAAAATAATAGTTTACCTTTTTACCTGTCCATGCTTCCTCCAGAACACCACCATCCAAGGAACTTGAAGGCCCTCTGTTTATTAGATAAACAACAGTATCTACAACATCTGCCCAAAACTGTAAAGGAAATCATACATGCAATCTCATGCACCTTGCACACTCCATGATTGTTCCGTTCATCCTTTCTGACACACCATTTTCTTGTGGTGTTCTTAGAACTGTCTTCTCTCTGCGAATTCCATGCTCTGAACAATACTTATCAAACTCTTTGCTACAATATTCACCTCCATTCTCTGATCTAAGACACTTCAATTTCTTTCTTGTCTCAATCTCAACCAAAGCTTTCCATTTCTTGAAAGTATCAAATACATCAGATTTATTCTTAATACAATAAATCCAAGTTTTTCTAGTTGCATCATCAATAAAAGTAACATATTAATGAGAGCCACTGAGAGATGATACTTGAGCAGGTCCCCATACATCTGTATGCACAAGATCTAATTTTTCATTCTTCTTTTCTTTCCCAACTCTGAGAAATTTGACTCTCTTCTGTTTTCCATAAATGCAATTCTCACAGAAGTCCAAATCAACATTCTTCAAACCCGACAACAAATTCCTTGAGTGAAGAATCTTCATCCCCTTTTCACTCATGTGTTCGAGCCTATGATGCCATAATGCTGCATCTGCTCCTTTGGAAGTTAAAGCATTAACAGAGTTAGAAATACCATTGCATAAATACAATTTACCAACCTTTTCGCCTTTCGCTATTACCAGGGCTCCTTTGGTGACCTTCCAAGATTTATCTGTGAAAGTTGTCACACAACCTTCACCGCCTAACTGCCCTGTTGAAATCAGATTTTTCTTTAGATCTAGAACATGCCTTACCTCATTTAGTAGCCATTGGTTTCCATTTTGCTGTTTTACAAGAACCTTACCCATTCCAACAATTTTACAGGGTTTATCATCACCCAAATGAACTTGTCCAAAATCTCCTTGGACATAGTCATGAAATTATTTCTTATCAGGTGTGGCATGGAATGAGGCCCCTGAATCTACCACCCACGAATCAATAATATTTTCGAAAGAAAGAATCAAAGCATCTTGTAACACCTCACCTGTCACATTTGCTTCATGATTGTTTTCTTGTTGTGAATCTCCTTCTTTTCCCTTCCAAGATCTACAGTCTTTCTTTAGGTGTCCTTTCTTTCCGCATTTCCAGCACACTATCCCCGATCTGGACTTGGATCTGCCTTTCATTGATTTACTGCGATTTCCTGAGCTCTTTCCTCTTTCCATTTTTCTTCCCCTAGACTCTGCACTCAAAGCATTTCCTGATGTCTCAATGGAGCTTTTCCGTCGCATTTCCTCGCTAAGGATAGCACCGACAACATCATCAAACTTTAAAGTACTAGATCTAGACACAGAGTTACTAATGGCCATTACTAAACCATTCCAACTTTATGGCAATGAGAACAAGAATAACAGAGCTCTAACTTCATCATCAAAATTTACCCCTACAGAAAATAACTGACTTGTAACAGTGTTAAAATCATTTAAATGATCTGCAACAGATCCACCTTCCGACATCTTCATATTAAATAACCGTTTCATAAGAAATACCTTGTTTGAGGCCGAGGGTTTTTCATATAGTTTCTCCAACACCTTAATCAAACCCTCTGTCGTTGTTTCCTTCGAAATGTTGAAGGCGACTAACACTGGGAGGCACAATCGTATTGTTCCGAGTGCCTTTCTATCGAGAAGGTTCCATTCTTCATCTTTTGTTCCCGTCGGCATCTTTGCTTTTCTACCCAATGATAGGTATTGATCTTTCTGATACAGATAATCTTCCATCTGCTCTTCCACAGTGAGAAGTTTTGGCCGTTAAATTTCTCGACCCTAAACTTACCATCTTCCACCATTGCTCCCACTCGAACGAGGAACCCTTCTTTCCTGCGAGTTTATCAGCCAAATAGATCTTCGACTTTGATACTAGTTATTAGAAGATTATATATTACGGAGAAATGGAACACATAAAATATTGCAGAAATATAAACACAAAAATGCATAAAACAAGAGAGACACAGATATACGTGGTTCACCCAGTTTGGGCTACATCCACCCCTAAGAGCCAGTCCTTCCTTTCTAATATCCAGCAAAATGAAGAGACACAACCTATAGCAAATCCACTGTAATATCCTCTCTTTTCTCTCACAGTCTCACCTCTCTGTTTCTTGCTCACAGAATACACATCTATTACACAGCCTCAAATACAATTCCCTCATACAAAGAGAGGGGTTGCCTTCTAGGGCAAAAAACCCTAAATGAAACATAAGTTCTACCGTCAGATCATCCGCCTAATGAATGGCCCAGATTGACTAGAAATTACTATACTTTTACAAGGCAATTTTACATCTGTTTTTAGCTTCGAGGGCGCTGCCCTCGAGCCCCCGTTGGGGGACTGCTGGTCCCCGAACCCCTCAGCCGAGGGGGATCGCCCCCCCGGACCCCCATGGGGGGGACAAGTCCTCCTCGCACCCCCTCCGCATGGAGGTGTTTACAAACTTCCTGGGGCATACATCTGGCTGAAACAAAGACCTCTGAACAATAATGCTCCATACACAACATTAAGTTCAATATTAGCAATGTTAGAAGGGAGTTTAGTATGCATAACTGGCCAATTGGGATCATGGAGAAGAGGATTGTTAATGAGATAGCTAAAATCAGGGAGGCTCAAACGAGCCATGAAAGGAAGAAATGGAGTAGGAGTGACCATACTAATGGAGGTTATGCTTGTGGGGTTACCCTAGTTAGTACTTGGGTTACCACCTTGGTTTCCTACACCCATGTTGGTGCCTAACATGGTGACAATACAGGGTTTAGAAGACGGGGAATTAAAAGAATATCTGGAAGAATTAGTAGAACCAGAGTCAAAATGAGGACTCGATGGAAGACTGGGAGGATGTACTCTAACTCGACAAGGAGGAGTAATATTCCCTAACGGAAACTGAGGGCGAAGGCCTAGAATTATCCATGACAAACGCCTAGGGGGCACAATGATGACTCTAAGGACTAAAGGGTGATGATAGGAGTAAAAGAGAAATAAACAACAAGAAAACACCTAGTGCAGTGGTGCCAAGAATAAAACTAGAAAAAACCTGCAACAAAATAGGTGGGCTTAATCTATGTATATTGGATTATTAAGGTATAGTGTTTCAAGTCTTGGTTTTGGTGGTGTTAACCAAACTCACATTCGCTTAGGGTGTGAGTGTATGAAAATAATGTGTCACGTGGATGAGTTAATTGAGCATGTTTTATGATGCCATGTGTTGCTGAAAATAAAATGCTGGAATACTGTAAATAATGTTGAAAATGACAGAAAAATAAACAATGAATAAAGCACACAAAACCCTACCCAAAGAGACTATCAAGAAGCTAAGTAAGAGAGGGAAACCAAGCTACTCAAAGTCACATAAAATTCCTGAAATACCTAATGTCAAAGGGACTGAGATCTAGAGGTAGTAATATGTTGTAAAGAGTGCAAATAAACAACATAAATCAGAGGTCAAAAATGCTACAAAGGATAGGTATGAAGCTCCAAAAACCTAGGATGCTCATGGGGATGCTAAGGGGGAAAGGAGAAACCAGAACTCTAAAGAGAGAAATGGTGGAATAAACCTATCCAAAAGTGCTTTAAAGTAATCGATCAGAAAGTGGCTAAAAAATGTTGAAACCCTAGACTGCTCACCCATCCAATCTCTTCTTAACAATGTGGAGGTGTACTCTAAACCCTACGGGGATTTTTCCTTTCTCAACGAGAAAAACTAAGAGAATCTAGGCCTAGGGGAGATTGAAACAAAGATAAGAAACCCTTCCGAGTCTACACACAAAACTATTGGCAAGTTTGAAAAAATCTGAAAATTTCTCAAAAAAATTCCAAAATGCAGGTACTAACTTGGAAATAGTGGAAAACATAATTATTGGGCCAAAACGTGCGCTCAGGAATGCATATCTGGGGCTAAAAAATGTGTTTTTCTCTCAAAACTCTTGGTTGACAAATCTCGCACAAATTTTGTTGTCTTCTGCTCGGTTGGTACATGTGACTTGTGGAAAGAACTAGAAAACCACCAAAATCTGAAAATTTGACAAAAAATGAAAGAAAACTATAAATAAAAATTGAAAGGGTATAAATAGTTGTAGAAAATTCTAAAATTTAATGAAACTTCAGTCACTCAAGAACTAAATTATTACACTGGTTGAGTCGCCATTTGTTAGTATGAAATTTCTTGGAAAGTGTACCAAAAACGTTCCACTTAAATCACGGGTGACACATGACCCTAACAACAATTTGTAGATGATTACACTTCAGATTTGCAATAATTAAACTAGAAAAACCTGCAACATAACAACTTATGCGATCCAAAACAACAAACAACAATATATATCCAATGTAATAACCCAAATGGAAAATATTTTAGAATGAATAATAAATATTTATTGATAACACCTGGTGAAGGAGATCTACAAAAGGGTTTGCAAATCCCCCTACATGAGATGTGTCCTTTAATGCCCTTGATGCTTCAGTGATCGATTCTCTCTCGCAATGTGTGAAAAGCCCAAAACAACGTGGAGAACTCAACTGTGAGTTCAGATAAAAAGAGATGATAATAGCGACGATGATAATGATCATGGTGAAGAATGAATGAAAAACCTTTCTATTTATAATAAAGTATTGAGTTAATCTCCAAAATGGAGAATAATAAAATAATATTCATCAAATCAAGATCTAATCGTTAGGAATACTTTATTATATTTTTTGGAGAGGGAAAATATATTCAAAATGGTCAAATATCTTTATTTAGAAATAATTAAGAATAAAATGATTTATTAATTATTTTGCGAGAATTAGGAATGATGTGAAATTGAAATAATTATTAAATAGTGATTTAACAATTATTTCAATAATAAAATTAAGGAATAATAAATAAATAGTGATTTATTTAATTATTTCTATAGAATTTAATTAAATGTGACAAGGAATAATTATCAAATAATGATTTAATAATTATTCTTAGAGAAAATTAATTAAATAATTATTTATTCAATTATTCTCGTAGGGTTTTTTAATTTTAATCAAAAAATAATTTAATAAAAATGACTTATTAAATTATTTCACATAATGAAAATGATTTCATTGTGGTAAAATTAATCCTACATTGTGTATTTAGATCAACCTAGTTAGAAATGGCTAAGTGATCTTTTTTTTGTGATAACAATATTAAAAACACTTATTTCATAATTATTTTTTATTATTAAAATTAAATTTACTAATAATAATAATGAGAAGTTAAATTATAACTTTATTTTAAGTAATAATTATTATTAATTATATAAATGAATTGTAAATAAGCTTTGTAACAATACTATGGGCCAATTCCATGCCTTATCAATAACACATGCCCAAAAAACCATATTTCATATGACACTTGTTCATATAAATCATATAGCAATATTTGTTAATTAATCAATTTAATTAAAAATTGTAAATAGGCTTTGTTACAATACTATGGGCCAATTCGATGCCTTATCAATAACACATAACCAAAAAACCATATTTCATATGATACGTGTTCATATAAATCATATAACAATATTTATTAATTAATCAATTTAATTAAAAAATAAAAAAGACATCTGTTTTTAAATTAAATATCAACTGTATTATTATTAAAAATATACTAAATTATTTCATAAAAAATAAATCCGACCATCTATTTAATAATTAAATTAAAAATCTAAAAACCATATATCTAAATTAATACATCTACAAACATAATTATTTATATATTTTTTATTTATTTATAATTATAAATATACCATTTGCATTTAATCATTTTGTTTTTAATCTATAATCATGATATCACCTTTACTTTAAAAACTAATATTATATAGACAGTATTAATACAATCGACTTATACAATACTTATAAAATAAGTAGAAACAATTTGGCTTTACATGTTAGCTGCATAGCAGCTTTGGCCCTTGTTGCATACAAACCATAACGTAGCCATGAATTACTTTAATCATGTTTCTGTGCAGAATCCTCTTCTCTCGATTTCTTCGTCCCTTTCATCTTTTTCTGGCGGAAAAAACAGAAGAACACGCAACAGGGGCACTCAGTGAAAAACTTCATCCTCCCAATAAACTATCGATTATCTGAGATCTATGATATGATATTTTTCAGTGAACTGCAAATAATATTTCTGTAATTTGTCCAAGCTCCGAGTGCTTAAAATTTTGAATTTCTCTGGTAATCTCCACCGCCAACCAATGGAATCTTGCCGTGCTCTGAAAATACACAAAGCAACCAGGAAATCAAAAAAACAAGAAATAGAATGTGGTCACTGCATTAACTGTTAGAGACTATGTGCTTAAAATGGCGTTCATTAGATCTTTCGACCATGAGAATTGGGTCTCTTGGGGTTCGATCCTTGGTTCTTATCAATCATAAAAGGGAAGCAGATGCCAAGAGTAGTATTGAAGAAACATAAAATATATGGGCATATGATAGGTAGCGTGTAGAAGAGTAGACTTGGTCGTGGATATTTGGAATTGTAGGAGGCAGCGGCGGGAATCTATACTCATTAATGCATCATTGCTTTCGTATTACTTTCGCCTTGCACCTATTTATGCACGATGATATTGCATTTTTTTTTTAACTAGGAGTTTATTTTACTGGTTGATATAATTTGTTTCTTTAGGTCTGATAGACCAATGTTTGGTCTCAATGAATGTTAACCACCACCATCATCATCATAATGTGTAATAGTGTCAGTTTGTTATCAAAATTGAATTGAAATTTTATTATATAAAAAAATTAAAAATAAAAAATTTAAATAATTATATAATTTTTTAAAATAATATTAACCCATAAAAAAATTTACACCTAAAGAAATTAGATCTAAAATTAAATCTCTCTCAGCTCAAATTAAATCTTTATTTAAAAAAAAATTATACTAATCTAAATTAATCTATATTTTTTTGGATGTTAATTTATATTTCTTATTCACACTTCCTATTTTGATATCCAGTTAACTCTATGTTCTCATTAAAATAATGTTAACCTGAAAACTTTACCATTTTACCCTCTGAAGTGTTCACACACAACTTTAGACATCTTAATGAAAACATACAATTAACCAAAAAAAAATCTTCTTTCTCTACAAATATTATTATAATTTAGTTTTCAAAATAAAATGAGAGAGATATCATGTGTTATTATTTATAAACTAATAAACAACATTCTAATCTTCTTCGTCATCCAATGTTATTTGAATTTTGTTCTGCAAATAGAATTGAAGAGATATCATGTGCTATTATTTTTAAATACAAATTGAATGGTAAACCGTGTTCAAAGAAAACCATTGAGATTATATTTTTTTTGGGTGGTTTATTAGTTTTCAATAATGGGTAGAGTGTTCACTAAATTGCTTGGTTTGAAGTAATATCTAATATTTTATAAAATATAATTTTAGTTATACACAATATAAATTATATTTTATAAAATCTAAATTATAATAATGATTATTAAAATATAATCTTAAAATATATACATATATATTTCCTTAATGATTAAAATAGAAAAAGTATTGAGTAAACAAAACATTATATATATAACAATTTGTTGAATTAAAATAGTAGAAACGTAAAAACATTATTAGATATGATCTTAATATAAAGGAAAAGGTAGATTCTTTGTTAATTAAGAATAATAATTATATATATATTAATTAGTAATATATTTTAAGGGTTTAAGGTCATCTAAAAAGAAGGTTCCAAAATTTTATAATAATATATTCAATATAAGTTTACCATGTTATTTATAGAGTTGATGTGGAAGATAACTCTATTCTTGCAAAACCATTCAAAACAAACTAAATTAACTTATTTAACTTAAAAAAAATATTTATATATAACTTAACATCATGAATGATTTCTATAAAGTTATTTAATAAAATATGCTTAAAATATCAAATTTTATAATTTTTTTTTTTTTTTTTTTTAATTTAAGAAACATAATTCCATTTTGTAATTTCTTATGTAAGTTTTTCATAATTGTAAAAATTGTTACGAAAAATTTAAGTAAAATTAATATCTATATATTAAAAAACAAAGTTCTTATTTAATTTTAAAATATTGTCATTATTTATTTATCGAATCAAAATATATCATTTCAAATTAGTAAAATGAAATTAAGAATCACAGTCTTAACAGTAGAAGATTAAACTCATTTATTAAGGTAGATTATAGGAATTCTAATAAAGGGAAAAATTAAGCTTCTTTTTTCACAATTCCATTGATGTTTAATAGATATCTTTAATATTTATTTCTAGTCTTGGTTGTGGGATGGAGGGATCAAGTTCTATTCTTAATTTCATTATAATGATAAATAATTTCCACTCTATTAAACTATTGAGTTGAATACTCTACTTCTTTTAGACATGATTTTGAGAGGGGGCTCCCGCCCTCCACCTCCTCATTTTTGTTAAGTGTGTTGATAGATTGATGTCAAGTGTCGTGATTGATATCAAATTTAGGGGGAGGTTCAAAGGAGCGTGAAAACTGTTTTGTCAAAAAGCTCTCCAGTGATAGAAACTAGCCTAACTCTCGAGGAATGAGAAGAAATCAAGGTTTGAAGTACTTTAGTATAAGTAGCATTCCAAGATGCTCATGGTTACTTCAATGGATCGACAAGCATAAATCATATTCTTAGGAGGAATGTGTTTCCGACCTATGAGGGGTGAAGTGGCAAGCTACTGGGCACAATGCCTAGTCGCAAGGTTGGCAATTAGTGCCCAAGCGCTTAGCAGACTGTCAATGAAGACTTACTTCCATTTACATGTAGATGAGAAAAAGTGACAAAGAAGTATGTGGAGATGGCATGGAAAGGTGACGTGGCAATTAGGTGATGTGGATGCACATGGGAGTAACACATGACAAGTGGATTCAGAACATTTGGGTGGTCAAGTGGCCCTTTTCTGAGTGACATGTGCATACATACACGTGGTAGGCTCTCATTAGATACATTAGATGACCTGTACACTATGTGGTGGTTGAGGTGGCATATGGGCCCCTCCATTGGGTTACTGAGGCATCAGTCCATCAGATCATGAGTTAGTGTTATAACTTAGTCAATGGGTAGTGAGAAGTGAGTGGTTGGTGGTAAATGATCTCAGGTAGTAGGGAGTGGGTTGACGAGATATAAGTGCCATGTTCTAGATAGTGGTCACATGCGGCTTAGGTATGAGAGATGAAGAGACCATCAACCATTGTCCACCACCCATTAACATGGGAATAAAGAATTGTGAATGCCCAGTCCAGTGCTGACCGGTAGATGGAAATTTCGACATCATCTGCTATATATGTTAGACAATAGAATTCAAACCCCCTCCCCTTGTTAAAAATAAAAAAAGCAAGGCAGGCTTAAAGTGAGGCTTATGCCGCTAGATTAGATTAGAGTATGCGATTGTATGACACACACCAAAAGTTTGAGGGTCATTTAAATCACAAATGTGATAAATTGTGGCCCCCACAAGTTAAATATCCAATAGGCGGAGGGCCTCAAAGAGATGTTTCAGTCATCGATTACAATCGAGTCTACTATTTCTCTTCAAAAGATGTTAGTGGTTTAAGCATTGAGAGATCCGCAACAGTCCAAGGCTAAGAGACCTTGGCACTTATGCTCTCGTTTTAGGCCTGTCGCCATATGCTCCAGGGAGCATTAAAATAAAGGGTTGTGACCAGAAATTAGGTGTTTAAGCACCAAAACAAAGTTAAGTGATTAAGGGTTGTTTTGAGGGAAAAATTAAATGTGCAACATCGATAAAAGGAAATCAAACTACGTAAAATTTGTTGTTCCAATGTAGAACAATTAGCGGTAGCTACTAAAACACATAGAAACATAGGAAGCTTGAATTGAACAAGGAGAAAAAGGGGGAATCGAATGTTAGATATTTGCGAAGATGAACTGAGACTGACGTGAAGAAAAGCACTGGTTAAAGGATGAGTTTGTAGATCAATAGATATTTGGAGCTGCAGTGAGCTTTAGAATTGTTGATATGAAGTGTTAAGAATTAATTTGCAGTGAAGAAATTTAGTTGAGAGTAGATAATTAAGGGAGTTGGAGTAATTGTGTGTGTGGATTTAATTGAATTAGAGAATCAAAGAAATATAGGTAATTGCAGAATAGGAGAAGCAGATCTAAGAATTAATGCTTGTGTGAGTGTAATATTTTGAAAAAAAAGCCTTAGATCTAAGTTTCAAAATAAATGAAAAAGGGATCTGAGTGGTTGGAGTAGGTTGGTTCCTGTAGATCAAGGAAGTGGAGTCTCCTTTAGGTTTATGCCTATGAATATCAAGGGCTTGGTAAGAATTGATGGATATATTCAATAAACAATTCAATGATAGTTATCATGGATGCGCTATTGAGGAATAAGGGCTTCAGGAAGAGAATATTGAAATAAGGCAAATAGAATAACATCAGTTGAAGCAAGGATTCCTGAAACATAAATTCCTAGGGAATCTAAGAAAGCATCTGAAAAATCTACTCTTGTACAAGTTATGGTGAAAAAGAGGAAAGAAACCCAAAAATAGAGTGCAGGCAATTGTTATACCATCAACCACCCTAATATCTAAGGAATGTATTGATACAACAGAACCATAGGAGTTTGAGGGATAGTAGAATGAAGAGAAAGGAGAAGAATTTGTAAAAGAACATACCCCGACACTTGAAAGCCATGTTATTCCAGTTGAATCAAAGGAACCTGAGGAACAAAAAAAAGAGGAGGAGCTCAAAAAGGAACAAAAATATGTATCTTTACCAGGTAAGTCTAAAAATGACCTCCTTATTCAACAAATTAATAAATTGAAGGAGGAAAATGAGAATTTGTTAGGTCCCTATAATACTAGTGTATCCCCCTTATTGTGATTGTAGTGTAGCCCCTATTGTTATTATTGTGCCCATGTAACCCCCATATTGTTATTGTTATCTCCCATCGAAGCCCACTACTATTATTATTGTGCCCTTACAATATTATTGTTATGTAGGCTCTGGTTATATTATCACCCCTTAGACTCCTCTATATACCAAGGAGGTCTTATCATTTTAATCATCGAGGAATTGTTAATTTATGTGATGTAAAGGAGGATTCCCCCTCAAAGAGGATAATTTTTAAGTCATTTATCTATATTTTCTTCTATTTTGTGAGCTGGTCGCATAACATGTGGTATCAAAGCTTTGTAGTCTAGGGTTTCACTGCTTCAAACATGTCATCTTGGAATTTCAATTTTAAATTTTTTTCTACAAGGATTTAGAATTTGAAATTGCAACCATATAGAGCGAAAATATTAGTAAACTTTTCATACAAATTTCAGATATTGGTTCGCTATATTTTCCGAGATATGATCCGAGGAACTTATGATTTTTGCAATCTCTAGAATTCCATCTCAAACAGGTGACCTAGGGACAATCCTCATAACTTTCTCTTCGAGCATATTATTTGAATTTCGTAAATAGTGACTGAAATTGCATGGACTATAGTTTTTCTTGTATCATTTTTAGGGTCAAAAGTCGAAACAGTGACACGTGGAATCCCGTACAAGTTTTCTCTACTAAACCAGTACATAATCAAGTCATCGTGGGAGGTTTGACATAACTTTATATTGAAGAATCCAATCTTGGTCTAACTTGTGGCATTGGAAATAAGACTCAACTTTATACCACAAGGCTGAATTTCAGACCTTGGAGAGATGAAATTACAGAGATACAACAATTTCAAAATCAAGCTCCCAAAAATAAGCAAAAAGGTGTGTATTTTTTAAACTTAGATAACATTTGTTTGAAAATTCAGTTTGAAAAGATTTAAAGGGCACAATGAAGAATATATATCATTATTTCCAATATGACTCACAACAAAAAAAAATGGATACACCCAGTAAGAAAACAAAAATATCTAATTTGATGCATGAAGAAGAGGAAGAAATAAAATGTGATATCTCAAAATTACGAGATCAAATACAAAAAATTTCACTCTGACAAGGAGTAACCAAAAATGAATTGGAAGAGATGACGAATTTTAAGATAGATGGTTTAAAAGAGAACATGGATGGTTTAGAATTGAAAATAGAAAGGGACATGGAAGGTTTGAAGGATGGTTTAGAAACAAAAATGGAAGGTTTGGAGGATGGCTTAAAAGAATAAATGGAAGGTTTGGCAAAGTTGCTACAAGAAATTCTTCCTAATGGCGACAAGTTATCCCATGAAACTCATGATGAGAATAAAAGGAATGTTAATCATGAATTTAGAGACTCTAACTTTGGGTTGAAGACCAACCACATTCTAAAGATCGATATGAGGAAGTTTTACGACAAGGATCCGATAACATGGATACTACAGATGGAGTAATATTTTGATCTACATGATGTGAAACACACACAAAAGATACACATTTCATCTTTATATTTAGAACCCAAGCAGTTTGTATGGTATCAATGGATTTGTTCTCACAAACCACTTGTCACTTGTGCAATTTTTATGGATGAAATGATAGCACACTATGAGGATACAAAGAGAAACACCTTCTTTAGCCAATTGATAAATATCAAACAATAGGGTTTAATGATGGAGCACATTGAGGAATTCCAAAAATTAAATATCAGGGTAACTGATATTCCAGAGGAGCATAGGATTGATGTCTTCATAGGGACTTTAAAGGATAACATCCAACATGAGGTTCACATTTGGGAACCTGATTTATTATAGAAGGCATTCAGGTTGGCAAGAAAAGTTGAAAGAAAAATTATGGCAACAAGGAAGTCTACCATTGAAAACTATAAAGTTGGAAGTGTTTTGCTCCTAGCCTTCCACAACCTAAATGACTAACACCACAACAATTGGAGGAAAAAAGAGAAAAATGGCTTTGTTATAGTTGTGATAAAAAATACGATAAAGGTCATAAGTGTGATAAGAAGAAATTATTTTACATAGATTGTGAAGAGGAGGATGAAAAGGAACAAGAAACATCAAGAGAGGAGGATATACACCAAGAACCAACCCCAGAGAAAGAATAAATGAATCTGACCATATCTTCTAATGCATTGGCAGGAATTACTACTCCTCAAAATCTCAAGCTAGAAGGATATATCAAGAAGAAAAAGGTAATAGTGTTGATTGATTTAGGTAGTACCCATAATTTTATGCATTGTAAGATAGCCAAGGAATTGAATTTCTTCCTATATCAAGCACCAAAGTGTCAAGTGATGGTTGCAAATGGAGGAACTATAAATTTCTCTGGAAAGTGTCATAATATCAAGCTAACAATGGGTGAATATGTATTGAATAGTCTAATGCTTTCCATTCCAATGGGCGGCGCTGATGTTGTATTGGGAATCCAATGGTTACAATGTTTAGGGATAATAGCTTTTGGTTTTCAAGAACTTTTCTTGAAAAAATTTTGGGAAGGAAAGGAAGTATAATTAATGGGTATAGAAGGGAGGTTAGGAAAGATAATCAACTCTAGTGAAATGAAAATTCTTATGAAGAAAGAAAAATTGGGATTAATTTCACAATTATGCTCACTAGAGGTTCAAACTTCAAAATCACCTATTCACCTATTTCTCCAGATGTCCAAAAAGTCTTGGACAATCATTCCAAGGTATTTGAGACCCTCAAAAACCTCCGACCTATTTGTGATCATGATCATGCTATTCATTTGATTCCAAGAAGTGTTTTTGAAAACATTAGGCCTTACAAATATCCCTATGCCAAAAGGAGTGAAATTGAACATATGGTTGTAGAAATGCTAAAAGTTGGTATAATTCAACCTAGTCAAATTTCTTTCTCTGCTCTAGTAGTATTGGTGCACAAGAAGGATGGATCATGGCATATGTGTCCGGATTATAGGGAGGTCAACAAGCTCACTATTAAAGAAAAATCCCCCATTCCTATTTTTGATGAATTGTTGGGTGAATTGCATGGATAAATTTACTTCACCAAGTTGGATCTTCATTTAGGATATCATCATATTAGAATGAAGACTAAGGACTTTCCAAAAACAACATTCAAAACCCATGAGGGTCATTATGAATTTTTGGTCATGCCTTTTTGCCTTACGAATGAACCTTTCACATTTCAAGGTTTGATGAATTCCATTTTCAAACCCTTCCTTAGAAAATTTTTGTTAGTGTTTTCTGATGATATACTAATCTACAAAAAGTCTTGGAAGGATCATGTTCAACATGTTGACAGTGTGCTCAAAATATTGGAGGAGAAATAATTATATGAAAAAACCTCCAAATGTTTTTTTGGAGTATAATAGGTGCAATATTTGGTTCATATTGTATCTCATTAGGGTGTTAAGGTAGATCCTAACAAAATTAAAGCCATTAAGGAATGGAAAATACCCACGACCATAAATCATCTTCGAGGATTTCTCAATTTGACAATGTATTATTGCAAGATTGTTAAGAATTATGGGAGAATAGCAGCACCTCTAACAACATTACTGAAGAAAGATGCATTTTCTTGGACTCCAAAAGTAACTAAGGCCTTTGAACATATTAAGGAGTTGATGTGTCAAGCACCAGTCTTAGCTACACCAAACTTTGTAAAAATATTTATTGTGGAATGTGTTGCCTCAAGAAATGGAATTGGTGTTGTTTTAATGCAAGAAGGAAGACCCATTGCTTTTGAAAGTCGCCCAATCAAAGGAAAGTATTTACATTTTTGTAGATCGTTTTATTTTTCTCATATATTGAAAAATAAAAATATATGTATGTGTATTTCAAAAAGAAAGAAAGGAAAAAGAACAAAATAAAAATCAAATCATTAAGCTTTAGGACTTTGATTGAGTGCTAATGATGGATTAGCCATTGATTAATACCAAACTGAAGCATTAATGTGTAAATATAGTGGGCTAAGTACATTAAATTTGTATGTAGATAAATGTTGGATGACTTGTTGGGGGGAGGGAAATGAGGTTGTTAGGCCCATCTGATGGCACATTCGTGGCAACACAACATGCACTATGTTTATGCCATCGGGTTCCCTTGTAAGCCTTCGTCAACAATCAGGGTTGACTGCAGATCAACGATGAATATCAATTATGGGAGCACCCCGATGAGATTTCTTCGTACTGGTATGTTCCCCCACAGAGCTACTGCAAGCGAGCATGTGTCATTTTGTCATCAATCTGTCACTGCTTCATCACCACCTCCTCAGTTCCCTGTCACTACTTCATCATCACCACTTTATTTCCCTATCATCGCCAGCTCATTACCACCTCATTCTGTCACGTCATTTAGTTATTTCACCATGCCAGATCCCACATGTGCATTTATTACCATTTTCCCCATAAATCGCGTTACCCTTATTCCCCTCATTTTATAATTTTTAGTTTATTGTATCCATAATACGATGCAGATATCCAACTTAGAGCTCAAGTTAACATCAGTCATTCGGTAACCAAGTAATTACACATCATTCCTATTTGTTCCAATTGTCAAAATATCAAAGAAAGCAATGTTAGCAGGGTCTTCCTCTCACATTCCTCTCATGGACACCGAGAGGGATGTTTTCGACCCAATTTTCTCCCTGTATTTAATGGAATTTCGTCAATACATCCTAGTCAACCAAAAGGAATCCCAAGTTTATACTACAATCATCAAGTTTGGTCTTCTCATTTCCATAATTCCCCAAACCTATGTTTTCCCCGATTCATCTATTGGTTGGTCTCTACTCTCTATCCACATAAATGATTTGTGATGAACAAATTAGGTGAAAATATTTTCCAAGTGTCTTCTCTCCTAATTCAACAAGCCCTGGTTTTTCCCTCTTCAAATTCTTACACATCATTTTCAGAGGAAACCCTATTGTCAACCTTTCAAAACCTATCTGGAAAAGACTATGCCTAGATGAGTTTCTTTTTAATTCCCTCGGGACAACATTTGCCTATAGAACCTACTGAGTTTTCTCTTGAAATTTTTATAGAATATTTAAGGATGGTTTTGCAAATTATTGCCAAAGTTTTGGGAAGGGAGGATATACATGTCATTGACTGGGCCATTATGGGGATGTTTAATTTGATGTTGCAAGTTGAGACAATATTTGATATACCTGCTTATTGGGAAATAATGGTTAATTCACAATTAACAAACCTTGGACTCACTAGAGGTTTTAGATTTCCTCATTGGTAAGCAACCTCTTTTTGTATACTCATGTGGAGAGATTCATGCACCTGGGACTAAATATAATGGACTTACATAAAAAAAAGCAACCAATGATGTTTTGGACAAATATCATAAGAAGCCAAGCTTACTATGAGGGGTTTATATATTTCAATACTTCTTTCTTATTAGTTTCTTATTCTATTATAAACAATTCTCCCCCACCTTGTATTTTGCCAAAGGCTCAAGCTCTCCTTCAGTTTAAAAAATATGTTAAAGTGGGTTATTAGTTCCATTTTGAATATCATGCTAATATTAGACTATATAGAGTTGAGGTTGCCCCTTACAAACTTCCTACATTTGTGCCTATGAGGTTGTTTTCTTTGGAATTCATTAGGAAAAGTTTAAATGTTGATCAGGTGCATTTTGTCCCAGCAAAGAAGGGACATTTGTTCAAATTTCCAAGAACAATTGGACCTTTTATTGTGAATAACAGGTAGGCCATGGGAGAAGTGAAAAAATTTCTTGAAGGTATGAAACTATAGTTGGGTGAAAAATGGGCATATGATCCTCACCATATTATTTCTAATAGAAGAGTTGAAAATTCCTATGCTCCTTATATACATGAACCTCATCCAGATGTAGAAAAATTGGCAAATGGAGGCCAGACAAGTGTACTAGGAGGAATGGAGGTTGAGATTCCACATCCAATTGAGAAAAAATTGAAAAGGTGTAGTGAAGATATTATTTATTTAGAGGATGAAGCAGGTAAAGGTTCAAAGAGGGAAAAGCTGTCACAGAAGGAAACATAACTTTAATCTCTAGGTGGAAGTTCCTCAACCTTAATGGGTTTTCAATTACAGTTTGGAGATGTTACTTCTACACCCTCCTCTCCAATTCTAGAAGAAACTTCTCATAATTATTTTTTTGCCATAAAATAATTATATAGTCAAATAGAATAAAGAAACAGGAGGGTGAAGGAGAATATGGAGTCTCAACTTGAAGCTCAATCTATTTCTGAATATCATACCAGATTATTGTCTGCCATGGACCTTGAGAGAAATCAATTGAATTTATCTTTCTCTCATCCTTTTGCATTAATTGTTTCATCATTATCTAGTTTCAAGACTATCAACGTGATTGTAGATGCAAGAGAAATCCCTATTCCTAACAATATTAATTTACACAGGCAAACTAGAGAGTTAATATATAGTGATTTGAACAAGACATCCTTGGCTGCTAGCAAAGTTGAAGCTTTGTTAGGGAAAGTGGTTAATCAATTGAAGCTGGAAAAGGAAAATTCCAGAGCTTTGTCCACTCAAAATGAAGAGCTAAGAAAGATAATTGTAATGATTGATGTAAACCCCGAGGACAGGAATGCTGTTTAGAAACTTTTGCAAAGGAGTTGAAACTGAAATCCAAGTGCTGAGAAAGAAGTTGAAATTGTCTTTTCTAGAGCATGTTATGGCCCTGGAAATAGCCAAGGTGGAGAAAGAAAAGGAGATTGTAACCAATGAACTCTTGCACAGGAATAATGAGATTGCAAATATCAAGGATATGAATTTTGTTTTGCAACAAAAATTAGATTCCCATGTTTATACTATATTAGTACAACCAGACTTTGAAGATCCTGTAGAAAAGTTGACTAGAGTGATGACTAAACTTTGAATATCAGAGAATGAAATGAAAAGGATACAAATAAATTTTGATGATACACATAAAATTCTAAAGATAAAAGAGAGGGAGCTAGCCATGGCTTTGGAAACTGCTTCTAAATATCAAAATGATTTTTAGGTTGCTTCTCATGAGATCAAGGAATTGAAGGAGAAAGTGAAGGGAAACATGTTCCTTAGTCAAGCCAAAGAGATCATATGGAATGAAACTATTCACATAGTGAGGAATTTGGGAATTTGTATTAATCATTGTAGAATAAAATCCATTGCTAGAGATATGGAAAGCATTATTGCTGCTAGGAGCAAAAGCTCCAAAAATGTGCCCAATTTTCTAAGAAGATGATTAATTTCCTTAACTCCAAATCATCAGAGGAGATAGGAGAAATGAAAATTGAAGATAGAAAAGAATTGGTATTGGAAATAAACAAGATGGTTTTGAATAATTTATATAGGAAAATAGTTGAGACCAAGCTGACAAATGTTAAAGAATCTGTTCTAAAATTTAATATTTAGCTTGAAAAAAAACCCAAAGAAGTTCTGCCTTCATGCTGGGATCAATAGGGAAATCTTCTTCCGTAGGAGACTTATGAGACTTTGTTGGTGGAAGCCAAGAGCAAGATTGGAACTTCACATGAGAAAACATTAGTTTTAAGAGGGGCAACAATAGTGAATTATTTTCACATGGATTTTCAACTGTTGTGGTTAATAAGAACTTTGTTTACTGACCTACGAACTTATAGCAGGGGTACCAAATTTTGAATGGTTCACACCAGGTTTTACAAAATCATAAGCTCAGATATGACAATCTAGAAGAAGTGTAGAGAATGTATGTCACCTACAGCAACAAGTATAGAATATGGGCCTTCAACTGCACCAGAATCTCAGTTGACTCAATGAGCTAATGCCACCTATTACTTCAACACAAATTTTGGAAACTTTTTTATAAAATCATGTAATTTTGTTTTATTCTCTTCATGAATATAGTTTCGAAGGACAAAGTAGTTTGTAGACAGTTCAAGTAGTTAACAGTTTTAGTAGTTGACAGTTTCATAACTGTCCTTATTGTAATTATGTTATAAAAGACAATTTTGAAGGAGGAGGGTTCTAAGTTTTGGACCTTAGAAGCAAAATTTCCTTTGTAATTTTGATCTTCTTGGTGATTTTTAATAAATATTTCAAAGTGATTCCAAACATATGTTGAGTGTGATATGTGTTTCTTGTTATCTTTCAATTTAATGTTATTCTTCTATAGAAGAGAGTAATGAAGTTGTTGGCCTTTAGCATTATAGTTTCACTGAAATTTTGATATCTGTAAGTTAAAGTTAAATATCCTTAATATGTGCTCCTCTTTTCTATATTCCATTTCATCTTACTTCCATATTTCTGCTAAAGTTTAAGACAAGAGATTCTGCTTCAAGTAGCCTGTTGTTTAAATCTTTCTTCAAAATATTTCACTCACTATACTACAACTTAAAATCACATTCACCATTAGAAGGCCACTTTGAAAGAGTGTTTTTTTAGAAGAAAGATTTAAAAGCATTATTTGTAAAACAAATATTTACGAGTTTTTGAAAAGGGACAACAAATTGATAATTTCATAGTCTTGGATAAATCTCTTGGGCACTAACCTCTCCTCGGCCAAAGGTTGTCTTCCAAGGTACAACATACACAAACCTATTTATGAGAAGGAAATGTTGGCAATACTACATGCAATAAAGAAATGAAGACCTTACCTAATGGGAAGAGACTTCAAGGTAAAAATAGATCATGATAGTTAGATACATTTTAGGAAAAAATATTATCTTCAAAGGAATAATAAAAATGGGTCACAAAGATGTTGGGTTATGACTTTGAAATCATCTACAAAAAAGGGAAGGAAAATATTGTTGCATATGCACTCTGAAGAAAGGATGAGGATGTGAAAGAATTTCTTTGTGCCATTTCTATTATCCAACCTAATTGGATAATCGAAGCAAGGGATGAATGGAAGAATCATGAAGAGGTGTGGACACTCATTCAAAAGTTGCAACAAGGTCCGAGTACATCTCATACATTTAGTTGGAAAAATGATTCATTATGGTAGAAAAAATCGCTTATAATGTTGTAAAAATTCCCAACTCAAACAAAATATTATTTTTAAATTGCACACCTCTCCCTTAGGAGGGCACTTAGGATTTTCAAAAACTGACCACATGGTCAAGAAGGATTTTTTTGGGATGGCATTAAATCTGATATTCAAAAGTTAGTGTCAAATTTTTTGGTTTGCCAACACAATAAAGTTGAAACAATTAGTACCTCATGCCTATTACAATTTAGCCACTCCAAGTCAGTGTTGGGAGGAGGTCCCAGTGGATTTTATCATAGGTTACCCAAGTATGAAGGAAATAGTGTCATCATGGTGGTAATTGATAGAATTATCATGTGTGCAAACTTTTGCGCATTATATCATCCTTCTAAATCCAGTACAATTGCTACTGCATTTATGGAAAAAATTTAAAAGCTACATGGAAACCCAAAGATTATTGTAAGTGACAGAGATCCAATTTTCACTGGAAATTTTTGGACGAAATTATTTTCTTGTCTTGGTACTCAATTAGCTCATAGCTCATCTTATTATCCTCAATCTAACGGGAAAACCGAGATAGTGAATAAATGTTTGGAAGGATATCTTCATTGCGTTGTATATGATAAACAAACATAATGGGTCAAGTGGTTACCTCTAACTAAATGATGCTATAACAATTCCTTCCATACTATGGAAAAACTGACCCCATTTATGGCACTTTATGGATATCATCCACCATCCATCACATCATCTTTAAGAGAAAATTCTAAGGTTCAATTAGTGGAAGATCACATCGAGCATCAACAACAAGTTCTCCAACTCTTAAAGGATGACCTCTCTCTAGTGTAGAATTAAATGAAATAAAAAGCATATCAACATCACAGTGAAGGAAGTTTTGATGTAGGCGACTGTGTATTTTTATGGCTACAATGATACAAATAAATGTCCCTCAAGGAAGCTAAGAAGGATAAAAAATTATCACCCAAGTACTATGGTCCTTACAAGGTACTGCAAAATATTGCTACTATGACATACAAATTGGATCTACCTACAGCTTCTTGAGTACACCCATTTTTCCATGTTTCATGCTTAAAAAAGGTTATTGGTGACAAGCTCCCAATTCAAACAGTGTTGCCACAAATTGACAAAGAAGCAAAAATCATAGTTGAGCCTTAAGCAATCATAGAAACAAGAACCTGGTAGCTACATAATCGATTAATTTCAGAGTATCTCATTAAGTGGAGGAACCTACCCACTGAATATCCACTTGGGATGATGAGAACTTTATACAGAGGCATCGGGAACTACTCAAGTGTTGAGGAAAACACTTTTTTGAAGTAGAGGGGCATGTTAGGTCCCTATAATACTAGCATATCCTCCTTATTCTTATTGTAGTGTAGCCCCTATTGTTATTTTTGTGCCCATCTATCCCCCATATTGTTATTGTTGTGTCCCATACAAGCCCACTATTGTTATTGTTGTGCCCTTACATTGTTATTATTATGTAGGCTTTGATTATATTGTGACCCCTTAGAGTCCTATATATACCAAGGAGGTCTTATCATTTGTATCATCTAATAATTTCTCATTTATGTGATGTAAAGGATGTTTCTCCCTCGAAGAGGATAATTTTTAAGTCAATGATCTATGCTTTCTTCTATTTTGTGAGTTGGTTGCATAACAAAATTTAAGTTAACAACTTACCATGGTTGAAGGGAAACTTCATTATAGAAAACAAAATGGATTAGAAACAATAGAAAAAGTGGTAGAATTATTGTCAGTTAGATTATGTGATGGATGGAAGGAAGTGTTGGAGGAAGCATGTTATGAAAGGCCAACCGCTATTTCGGTTGGAATTCAAGTTCGAGAGCAAGATGAATAATTCCAAACCATTATTCCACAAGAACCTGTTGAAGATGTTGTTGTTATAAAAGAACCAACAGTTTAAGTAGAGTGGGATGGGAATGTGGGGACATGAAATCATGTAGATATGGACATGCAGATACATAAGTTTGCAGGAGATGTTAGGATGTGAAATTGGCATCTTTTTGCACTAATTTTCCTCACCTTTTCTTTAACTTTTTTTATATGCAAGACCATACTATGCCACTTTCATAACCATTATTAACCTAGGTATGTCTCTTTTTATATTTTATTCTTATGATCCCATTATACTTGTAATTTTGCATGAGAACTATTGTTTTGGGCTATTTTTCTCGTAAAAATGACAATTGTGTTGTTACAGGGTTTGTGGTATGTTGAGATGTTGTTGGAGGACTGCACCTTCTAGATTTTCCTCGCCAAGGATAGGACAAGGACTCATTGAGAATTGTTGTTACACATGAAGACCTATTTTGGACGTGTTGAACTCCTTCAATTAGTTATGAAGACCAATTTGGAAAAAAATTGGTCAAAAGATAGTTCAACTATCAAAGGAGAAGTTTATGGACAGTGCAACTGATATAGTTAGGATTTTCTATTGATAATTATTGTAATTTGGAAAATTTGTTACAAAAATTTCCTAACCTTGTAAATTGTTATCAAATTTCTAACATGTATTCTCAAATTAGATCGCATGAGAATCAAGAGATTCTCATGATGAACTTATCATTGTAATTTGAAATTATAAAGAGGTGTACTCTCTGCACACGTGAGATAGACATTGATAGAGAGGGAGAGCACCAACATTGTAATCATGTATGTTTCATTAACAAAATCTCAATCATTGGTGGAGCCATATCTTTTTGTTGACTAGATTGTGTGTTGTGTAGTGTTATTGTTATTATTAGTATTGTTCATGCTTTAACGATTGCAAAATTCTAATTGTTGCATTGTGTAACAACATAGCTCTTGGATCGGTCCCTTTGTTAGTGTGAAATTTAATTCATGTTACTGTTTGATGGTGTGTTCATTTAATTTAAATGTTCATTTCAACATTTGTTGAGAGAATGGTTTCCTTGAGTGCTCTTATTTTCTGAATAAGAGTGACAGTGTGACATAGTGGTTTTATTTGGCATTGTGTGTTTATGTCCTAAGAGTGTGAACAAGGTTTGAGAGTGTAACAACTAGAGTATTGAGTTGTTGAGAGTGTTATTACAACGATTGTGTTTTAGATTCATTAGCACTAGTCATCATTTTCCCTTGCATATATTTTGTGTAATAGACTCACAATAACAAAACTTACTTGGATTAGAAATTAATGTGAAGACTTGGAACTATTGCTCTGAATTAAAAGGACAATTTTCTTCCAAAGAACATGTTGAAGAAAAACCTATACACAAATTTCACATAATGCAAGTTGAAGAAAAACTTGGAATGTTGTATGAAATCTGAAGCATAATTATTTAAGGGTCAAAGTAAACATACAATAATTCAAAAGTGTGTAAAATAATTAAATAAAAACTCTACAATTTGAATTAATCAGGTTGGAAAATGAAGTCTGGTTGTGCATTTTAGTGAAGCAAGGAAATTTTGGCTTGTTTCACAAAAATGCACTCCCAACCTTCATTTCAAAGCCAAATTGAATGATTCAACTTTGAGAGTACTTTTTTACTCATAACTAAAATTAATTTTTCAAATATAAATTTATGTTGTGCAAGAGTATGTCAAATTGGATTGATTTCTTAGGGTTAAATTCAAGGTTTGTGTGCCTCAAATAAATGCACAGAAGGACTTGTACTTAATTGTCTGTGTGATAATGATCATTCCAACATAAATATAAAACCATGTTTCTCAATATATAATAGTATTTTCATAAAGGAAATTTTATACATTAAAATCCAAGGCTGTCATAATAGAAATTGATCATATCTTCCAATGATCATAGTCAGAACAAATATGCACTCCCAGGCTAAACCAATTACACTCTTGGTAATGGCATTTGAAATGGGACATGATTGGACAATTCCTAACCTTAGGATATAACCTTGCATCATATCTAAGAAATATCCTACATAACTATGTTTCCCACTTCTACTCAACTTTCACATAAGGCAAGTCGTAGCAAAACTTATAATGTTGTAACAATGCAAAAGTGTTTAAAATCATTAAATAAATAATCTAAAATTTAATCAGATTGTCCAATGAATGAAGCTTGAGTGTGAATTTTAGTGAAGCATGGAAATTTCATCCCACTTCTCAAAAATGCACGCCCAAACTTCATTTCAAGGCCAAATTGAATGTTTCAACTTGGAGAGTATTTTTTTACTCACAGGTAACATTAATACAATTAAATATTTTTATTTTTTCACATATATGTTTGTGTTTTTAAAAAATACTCCAAATTGCATGGATTTCAAAGGGTAAAAGGCAGGGCTTCTATGCCTCAAATAAATGCACACCAGGAATGTTTGGGAACAAGGTGATGGACTAAGAAAAATCAAACTTGAATTTTAATAGTTGAAACTTGTATTTTCTTGGTTGAAACACTATAAGTAAGGTTGGATGACCTTATTTTAGGAGTAATTAGGTTTAAATGTTTCCAAGGGATAGATAAAGAGATAACACCTAGGGTTTGCAGGGTCTATTTTAGGGTTTTTCTATATTGTACATATTTTTTAGGGTTTTAAGTTTAAGATTAGGTCAAGTGGCCTAGTTAGGGTTTGAAGATAAATATGTAAGAGGAATAGAGACAAATAGGATTAGTTCCTATTTCTTGTTTGGCAATGAAGTCTAAGTAAACAAATAACAATGAAAAAGTGTGTAAAATAATTAAATAAACAATGTAAAATTTGAATCAATCAGATTGGCCAATAAATGAAGCTTGGGCATGCATTTTAGTGAAGGAAGGAAATTTTGACTTGATTCACAAAAATGCAAGTGAAACCTTCATTTCAAAGGCCAAATTGGATGAAAACTTGGAGAGTATTTTCTTACTCATAGGTAACATTAATACAATTATATTTTTTTTTTATTTTTCATATATATGTTTGTGTTTTTAAAAAATACACCAAATTGAATAGATTACAAAGGGTAAAAGGTAGGGTGTTTGTGCCTCAAATAAATGCACACTAGGAATATTTTGGAACAAGGTGACGGACTAAAAGAAATCAAACTTAAATTTTAATATTTTAAACTTTTAGTTTATTGGTTAAAACACTATGAGTAAGGAGGGATGGCATTATTTTAGTGGTAATTAGGTTTAAATGTTGCCAAGGGATAGATAAAGAGATAACACCTAGGGTTTGCAGGGTCTCTTTTAGGGTTTTTCCATATTGTACCTAATTTTTAGGCCAAGTGACCTAGTTAGAACATTTATTATAAAAATCTTTGGGTGCCATTTTAATGCAAAAGGGACATTTAGTATCATTTATGAATAATCAGTTGCATGATGGAAATTTGATCATTTCTACCCATGAGAAAGAAGCAATGGCCATATTACATGCCATCAAAATCTTGCAGCGCTATTTTAAAAAGTGTTATTTTTAATAAGATGTATCTTTTATCTAAATATTAAGTTTGAATTTTAGTTCTATGTCTAAGAAAAAATAGGAATTGTTGGAAACCTAATCTCCTAAGGGTTGGTGTGGAAGCTAAACAGTCAAAGGGAGTCCAAGAGACCACTTGGAATATGAATCCAAGGGTCACAAGAATGTACTATAAATGTATATCATTTCAATAATATATGCATTCAATTTTTATCTTTCATATCTGTTGTTCACATTCCATGTGTGTCTAACATGGTATCAGAGTACAGGGCCCATTCTAGTCTTGTAAGCCCTATCTTCTGCTAGTTTCTTCTTCCACCCAAAGTTGCCTCTACTCTTTCCTATGCAAAATTTGGAGCGTTAATTATTTGTTGGTGTGAGCGCTGGTTGGAGAGATTCCCATGTGATTCTCTGCAATGATTAAATTCCTGACTTGTATGTTATATTCTAGGACTAGTGCATGAATTGTATACAATGTGAATGATTGAATGTATACTGGTTGGGAAGCCAAATTGTGAAACCCATGGAAGGTTGTTGAAAAATGTGTCTGGGGAACCATGACCATATCTGTGTTGGTTTGTTGATTATGTTGTAAATATATTGCTCTGCATTGAAGTCCATGCACAATTTATGTGCATTGAAATCCTATCGCTAGAGCAATTGTATTTGTTGTCTTGGAGATTGTATGCAGGTTTTCGGATCTTGAACAAAAAGAAAACATTTGCGCACTTGAACATTTCATATCTCTACATACCTGCATGTTGGTTAAGTAAACATTTCTCTTCCTTCAAAAATTGTTTTCAACACTCTTTCTAACATCTTTGCCACCTTCCTACCCTGGCAATAACACCTCTGCATCCTCATTTATCTCTCCAGACCTGTCAACTACGGCTTATTTTCTTAAATTATTAACAACTCAGTAAATGCAGATCAACTCCTTTAGATGAAACACTTGAGTTTTCCCTGTAACTTGAAGTCATTGTTGAGAGGTTCTTAATTGAAGCTTCAGACACAAGCACTGGCATATGTCTAATGTGGCTTGAGGCCATTGTTGATGAGCTTCTCACTGAAGTTGTACATGCATTAGATACTCTCCCCGGAGCAAGCTCCACTTAAAGGAAACTTTTTTCTACTTCATCCTCTTCCTCACCAGGTCAACACTTTCTTCCACAAATCTACATGCATACAAATTATGCTAGAGGTAATTTGTGACTGGACTCAAGTCTCTTACCTCAGTAGAATTCTTGATGAATAAAAATTAGTCAGATGTACAATGAGCCAGAATAACCTTCAATAGGTCGAAATCTGCCTCTCCCGCATCACCTATATATTGAATACTATCTATTACAGTTTCTACGCAGAGGTCCACAAATGAAGGGGGCCTTGCCATGATTCTTGTACTACCTTAATATGAAATGTTACTTCCTAGTTGATACAAGAGTTACTAGAGATATATATTCACGCTCTTCTAAGTCTTTTTCTTACAAAAAAAAAACTTATGTTACCTTGGTTTTCATGCTCTTATGAGCACAAACCCTCAAATGAAGCATGAGGCCATCAATTCAGATTTTTGCGACTTTTTTGCGTCTTGGGAGATTTGAACATGGAACATTTGGAGCACCAAATTGAGATGATTATATGCAGCAACAACAATCCTATGACTTTGCCTATGGGGGGATCGATCCAACTTGCCAATTGTCAGAGAATGAAATATCTTGCTATTAAATAACCTGGAGCCGTGTAGGGTATTGGTGCATTGGCATGAGCATTTGAATATTGAGCATTGAGTATTGCATAAGGCAATCTCCTTGGCATTGTATTGTTCGAAATTGAGTGGGGGTGGTTGAAATTCCACAATTTGGAACTGCTATATGTTGCTTTGAATATGTTGAAGGCTCACATATTATTGTCATCTTTATCTTTGAGACCTAGGGCTTTTATTTTCACTGGAAATGCATATGGCCCATGCATATCCATATGGGTAGTACCTTCATTCCTATGAGTATTTTTGTTGCATTTGGAGTTTACCTTCTTGCAGTTGTATTTGTGCAAGATATGTGCATTGATAACTCCTGTCTCATTTCAATCGTAACCATGTGTTGGTTAAAATCATGTCTGTATACATTGAATATGTGTTGGAATGTGGTGGTGTGCTATGCATTTGAAGGTGAAGAAGGTGCATTCTTGTGTTTACAATTCCGTGAGTACTAGTGTCATCCAAACTTCATTTGCTACATTTATTTTATATATGTTGAAGTCATATATATGTGTTGTGATAGTTGTTGGTTTAAATGGTACATTATTTTTATGTGTTGGTGAATGGAGCATATGTTTTGAAGGGCGTGGTATGTATATGTTGGAGAGTGTGTAATTCATGGTATGCTTTGCAATTAGTATATGGTATGGTAGCTCTTCTCTTTGCATTAACAACTTGATTGGTATGACAAATGACAAATTATATGCGCATTAAGGTATATATATGTTGATGCCTTGTATGCTTTGAATTATATACCTTGAACTATAAGTTTCGTTCTTTCCAAAGCTGAAAGTTTCTTGGTTGATGGTAATGTTGAGTTACTCAAAGTTCCAAATATCCAGTGATAAAGAAAATATTCTTGACATAGTATTGTGAGTGGGTGCTTCTTCTTCATTTGTTCATAGTTGTGATAAGTTTTTTTCTAAAGTATGGAGAAAATGGCTCGAATTGCTGAAGTATTAGAGTTCATGAAAACTCTGTCACATTCTACTGTTCATGATCCAATAAAAATCAGCAATTCCTTTCTCTCAAACATTCAAACACGTATGCAAAATTCATATGAAAAAATTGATTTTTTGCATCTTGAATCATAGCTACAGTAAGAGGAGCTACAATAGTGTAGTCATCATTCTGATCGATTTTCTATTCAGATTGAGCCTCTATTCAAGATTGAGGAAACTCCCATCATCATCAAGAATTTGAAGTTGAGGTTGATTCAGATCTAGTGCCCAATGAAGGAGAAAAATTGTATGCACATGCAAAATTTCAATCTGCATTTCCTAAGCCCATCATTAGACCTTGGGAAGAGCTTATCCGCAACAAGCACAAAACAAGTCTTGGATATGATAAGGAGGCATCCTTTCATATTCCGGATTACTCAAAGCCCATCCATTTTCAGAGTGTTGGATTTGTTTATGAAAGTTCACCTTCACCCGTTCCAGATTCTGCTCCTCCACATTCGCAACCAAAAGTTGTTAAATACCAACACTGTGACCGAGTTGGCCATATGAAATATCACTCTTTTGATCTTCATCCATGTGAGAACTATCATAAAACCACTCATTCTTCACATAGATTCTTCATAAAGAAACATCCTCCAAGAACAAAGATTCATCTTAGATGGATGACTTCTTGGAAATGGGCTTCAACGACCAATAAGATATTCCAATCATATGTGAGTGTTGAAAATGCAACAAGATGATGGAGCTTAGTGGAAAGGAGTCGCCTTCACTGAGTGGGCCCAATGGCTATTTTTGGCGCAAAGTCTATTTTTAGACATATGGATCATGGTCTATGAGTTGCAGGATGTTATTTGTGGATGATTGGTCATGTTGGTAAAAATAGATGGACTTCTATTTTTAGACATATGGGCAATTTCTATTTTTAGACTGCCAGGCTAAAAATAGAATATTCGAATATTATTAGCTCATAATAATATTTGGACTATAAACATTATCTTATCCTCTTGGAGCACTTCAGTTTGAGCTACAGATGTGGCACATGTAGCTGTCAGAAGGAAATATGCTTTTCTTATGGGTCAGTTGAGCTATTGCATGATGGACTTCAGTTAGAACTCAAGTGGTTGAGTTTTGGTGGAGTTGATTGAGGAGTTGATGGAGTTGTGTTCAGTTTGACTTGGTTGAACTAGTTGTATTTAGTTTAACTACAAATACACTAGTGATGAGTGATGTGAATTAATTTTTAATTAATTCACTAATTATTAACTCATAAAGCAACTAAAGAATACATCAGTTAACTCAGTGCATGGACAGTTCAGTGGAGACAGGTGTTAGAGGTTGAGATTGCTATCAGTTGTGACTATAGTTGTGCATGATATTTTCACAATCAATGGATTGAGTATTGCCAATGAGGATTTCATGATTCAGCCAAGGGAAATACGAGTTTGGATCAGCCGTACTCATCTATTCTCATGCAGGATTGCACGGTAGAGGCAGGCAGATAGCAGAGGAGATTTGAACCTGTGACTTGATTCAGACTTGAGCTAGTTTGTGTGTAACAGGTGGAGATAGTACTGAGTACTTGTGAGGAGTATTGTACTATGTATTGTTACATGTTCTCAATCATTGTAATATACAGATAGTGTGGGGTTTTCAGCTGTATGCTTTCCTCGGGTTACATACTCTGTTAATGTGTGCATGCAATTGATGTTTCATTGTTTTTAATTTCGCAAAATTGATGATCAACGTAGAGGAGGTTATGTCTTATGCATGTATTCCGCAATAGTGTATAATTAGGATAATCTCTGTGAATAAGTGTCATATTATTCAAAATTTCTACAGTGAGAATCTCTTCTAGAATATTGTAGGTCTAATTTATGAAACTAAATTAGAACATATATTTAATTATCAACCTGAATTAGTAAAGTTAGAAACATGCCAAAATATATGGATATCAGATCTAATTAACTTAGGAATCCATTGTTTAGGATTTGAAAAGTTGAATGCATGTTGGAATCTTAAAGAGAACAAGACAACTATTCTGAAAAGCAAGTAAAGAAAACATTCAGATTTATTCTATGAAAGCATATAAATGATAGGCCAATGAGATTAGTCTATTTTAGAAGATGGAGAAGAGGCTCTACTCTGAGAGTCCTCATTATCCTCCCACATTCCTTCCATAATAACATTGCCAAACATCTAAGAAAGCATGATAAAATGTAACGATGAAAAGCATATAAATTTAGTCTAGGAAAGCATATATGAAAGTGAATCTTGATTTAGTCCTGTCCTAGCTCACAAAGAAGAGGATCTACTCTAAGAGTCCTGGTTGTCCTTCCAAATCCAGACTAATTACTGAAAGGAGATCAATGTTCACGCAAAAAAACATGGCCATAACATGAATTCATATTGAAAATATATACAAGTATTTACAACAAAGAAATAAGATAAACATACAAAATTAAAACTAGTAGATTCACAACTATGAACATTACTCTACAAGAAAGTGTACTTAGCTCAGTATGGGGCGCCTCCACCTTTTCCTGGTACACCTTTAAAACAATTAACTACAACACTCCATTCAAATCATATAGTATGAACAAGAAAATGTTAAAGCAAGTATATGTCTTCAATTAACTTCAGAAAGTAATAGTCTCAAATACTCTAGGTCCTCTCTAACTAGGAATGCCTTGCTTAAATAGGCTAAAATCATAAGAATAAAAGCTAAAAAGGTTGTAACAACTAAAAATAATCCTAATCCACCTCATAATGTTGAACTCATCAGTGTTTTACACAAAATCATAAAACTGCCCCTATTTCAGGGGATTTCCTGAGTGACTAGTTAAGTTTGACCAACGTTGACTGGAACTATTCAAGATGATTTGATGCGATCCAACAGGTGTTCATCCATCCTTGGTTCTTATAGTTTCCATATATTGATTTGGTTCGAGCCCATGTGTCCTGCAAACATGACTTTAAACAAGCCATTACGAGCTTTTCTGATTCTGCCCAAATTTAATTTTTATGTCAAACTTTGCCAAAATTCAAATCATAAAAAGTAATTGACAAATGTACCTAATATGATGAATTTGAAGCAAATATGTATGAAGTATAAGGAATATTAATGGAAATGAAGGAAATATTACAGGTTTATGTGATGGGAATAAGTATCAAAAGTGGTATGCAACATCCCCCTAAGAGGAAGACATTTCATGTCCTCATGCACAAAAACGGTCTCTGATCTGATGTCAATGATTTCCTACTACCTTTGCTTTATCCCAAGAATCTCCATGTCTTTTGCATTTCTTTTCAATTTCTTAATCTTCTTTCTCTTCTTTTAAGTTTGTTTGTTTGTTTTTTTTTATACTTTTGTTGAAACTTCTGGAATTTGCTCATCAGTAAGAAAATCATATATCACCTCCACTTCCTTCTTATCCCTCTGACATGGAAATAGTTTTGAATCTCTTCACAATAAGGTGTATACATAACAGATTCAAGCGTAGTGTGTCACATAATCTTTCCAGTTGCAATACATCAATCACATTATCTGTCGTGAGCAATCCATGCTCCAAATTTTGCATCCATACTAGTTTCAAGGATGGTACTGAAAACACATGCACCAATACTAATAGACGTAGAACATACTTCTTCATAACTTCTTGTAATTGTATCATGTGGTGATAGAGAGATTCTTTACACTGGAATTCTAACAGCAATAGAAGACGAAAATGAATTCACAGTGTTTTTGGCTACCATGACTTTATTCACCAACACATTCCATTTCACCTCACCCTTATTTCTTTGTTGTTGCACTTTTTATTTTAAATGACTACTTAGTGGAACCTTGGAGATGTCTGGCTCAGAACACATTCTCAAATGTAGTTCAAGAAGTTTCCACATGCTTATGCAATGAACAGACCCTACAGGGACTTTAGCTTTATAGGAAGTAAAATGTCGGACCAAGGATTCAAGCCCTTTGCAGGCCGGGAAATTGCAAGGCCTTTGATTTTCATCTAAATACTTATGATGAGGCCCTATTGTTCGACATCCATCTCTGCATATGTGAACAAGTGCTTCCATGGCATCATATAGTTGTAGATATATCTTCTTCTCCTCTATCTTCTGAAGCCTCTCCTGCTTTCTAGAATTAGCCTCAACAACAAATTCTAAAAGCTCTTTCTCCAACTTAGGATTTCTTCAAAGAAGCTCTATGCATTGAAGATTGGGCCTGATTGTCTCCAACAAAAATGAATTCTAAAAAGAAAAACATTTTTCGAAATGAAAGACCCTATATTCGCATTAAAAATGCTACTTCAAACTCTAAGAATTAAAATCTTACCTCTAATAGATAATTCATTAATCACCAAATCGATACTGAATCCCCTCAAATTTGATTTTTCAGAAATTTTGGAATTTTTATTTGATTTTGCGAAACGAAAGTGATTTTCTTGTTTGAAAATTACATTTGTCAGCACGAAAATCCCGTTTTTTTTTTTAAAGGCAACTGTAATATTAAAGTATGGGCATAATTTACGATCTGGAAGGCATAAAAATTAAAAGTATGGGCATAATTTATGATCTGGAAGGCATAAAAATTAATGTGGGCAAACAATTCGGGTTTCACACCACCACAGTGTGATTCTCAAAGTGTAGACATGGGCATTAGAAGAATACCGGTAAACAACTTTTGCTTCATCAATCACCTTATTCCACAAGTTTCCAATCATTTTGCTGATCCCCCTATCCTTGCCCGAATGCAATGCTTTCAACCACTCATATTTGGCTTAGGATGATCAGGATCCCTCTTTTTCATTTCATCCTTCCTCCTATGACATTGACGATGAGGAACCCCTGAAACTATATCGCTATTATTTAAATTGGCGGTGCAACTAGGTGCTTGCTATAACTATTCTTAAGAAAACCATGCTGGTATCTCATACAAAATCCTTCTTAATTTCTCTGAACCAACCATCAACATGATAAGATAAGAATTCTTGAATTTACCATCAATAAATCCAGTCACAGGATGACCCATGGATGACATAGGATCAACTTTCTTTCTTTTCATCAATCTGATGTGCTTCCTATAATTTGGACCCTTAAGAAAATAAGCCTACTATCATGCTTATTAGAGCAATGTGATTTTTTAATTTTTTTTTAGCCTTCAAAGAAATATCTTTTTCATACTTAAATTTGATATTGTCACCATTTCCTGATGTGCTTGCTACAAACTCCCCTTGATATTTTCACCATTGCATGTCCCCCTGACTCGCCTATGAGAACAGGGGAGACCCCATTGCTAATAAAAATTGTTTTTCATCGACCTGCATGCTAATTGTATACCATAGATAATCAGTGGAATCCTTTATTGTGTTTATTTGATCAAGAGAAATATTAGAGGAGAAAACATCATTTCCCCAACCTCCAATTTTCTCCTGGAATGTCTCCTATTGAATTCCCTTATTTAGATCGATAGGTTGCATTTCAACATTAGAAGTTTGAGCTCTAACCTTTGTTGTGTTAAATGGCACTTTCTCACAATCTGGAACAATGCTGATGGACCAAGTTGGTAGATGATATGACCAATTTTTGAATTTGACATTTACATCATGCTCTTCATCTAAATTAGAAAGAAATGTTGCACAAACTCCTGAGAACGTGTGAATATTTTCCTCTTGTAGGGGGCCAAAGGCCTAATCTTCTTTTGTTTCCAATGAAGTTGGCATTGAGAATCATCAATCGAGGTAAACAAAATTTATTCAAATGCTTCCCTCAATGGTCAAATACCCTTCTCAATTTTCCTCCTTATTGTGCCATGACATAGACCTTCATTATGCTTACTCTTGAACTATCTTTGAAGAGGAGAAACCACTATTTCTTAAGCAATATTTTTGCTTCATTTGAGAGAATAAAAACAGAGCATTTTCTATTGTGATCAAACTGACAAATTTTCCCTTATTTCTCCTTGTGTTGGAAGAGTTGAATATTCACTTTTGATGCTTAGGGACAGGGAAATTAAACGAATGCACTTATATATAATGTGATCGAATAAAAAGGTAATGGAAATCATAGTTAAGGTGAGGAAAGGAATAGGTACTTTATCACTACTTTAAATGAATAATTTTTGCAAAAGTATAACATTAAAAACAAAATTTCCTTACAGACTTTCAATTGCTCCCTTAGTAATTCTTTGTCATGTTTTGTGGCTGATTCGATTGGATTAGTTGCTTCATGTATTCAAAGTATTCACTTAAAATGGTCTTTTGTTGATGTTATAAATCTCACAAATTTCTTGAATTGCTTTTAGGTTCCCCTACTAGAGTAGATTACAGGTCCCTCTGAAATTGATGATAAAGTAAGATTTCAAGAACTTTTGAAACTTTAATATCTTCAAAAGGTTGCAAATTCAGGTCTATTTGCTATTCTTTATGACGTCTTATTGTTCCTTCAGGTCTCTTCTACATTTTTTATGAAATCTCTTCAGGTCCCTTGTGCAACTATTCATGAACTTGTGATTGAAGTTGAAGTAGCTTGTAGTTGAAGTAACGTGAAATTGAATATTTGACAAGAATATAAGGTTTGAGATGGAAAGGATAACAAAGCACTGGTGTTTTTGTTTCCCTCTCCCCCTTGCTTATTCTGAGACTTTGTTGGGAAAATTATTAAGGGAGGGGTGAGGGGGGAGGGGCGGTGAATCAATATTTACAAATCAATAACTCTTTACCTTTCATTTTTATATTTCTATACGTGACTTTACTGAATGGAACCTGCGTGTGTACATGATTGTTCTTAAGACTATAAGCATATATCCAATGAACTTAAAATTAAGTTAATCCATCATCTATTTGTGTTCAGCAAGTGCATTAGTAATTTATTAACCATTAGATAAACATTAACCATGTGCTGTTAGGTCCCTATAATACTAGTGATTACCCATTACTATTGTAGTTGTATCCCTTATTAATATTTTTGTGCTCCTATTGTCCCCATATTGTTATTAAAGTGCCCCATCGAATCCCTCTATTGTTATTTTTGTGCCTTTATATTATTATTGTTAGATCGGCTGGGTTATATTGTGACTCCTTAGACTCCTATATATAGAAAGGAGGTTTTGTCATTTGAATCATCAAATAATAATTCATTTGTGTAATGTAAAGGAGGTTGCCCCCTCGAAGAGGCTGAATTCTAAGGCATTGATCTATCTTTTCTATCTTTTTGTCAGCTGGTTTCATAACGTTTGGTATCAGAGCTTTGAATTCTAGGGTTTCGCTGCTCCAAATAGGTCATCATGGCATTTTCACTATAAATTTTTTCTATGATGTTTCAGAAGAAAAAAAGAAAACCATTTGATAAGAAATCGCACTAAACCTGGGGTCCGAATTTCAGAGCTTTTCGCACTATATTTGTGGAGATATGATCTGAGGAAGTTGGTCTTTTTGCAGACTCCTGAATTACATTCCAAACAGGTGACCTGGGGAAAATCATAATAACTTTCTCTCTGAGCATCGGATTGAAATTTCATAAGAAGGTACAGAAAGAGGACAAAATGTAGTTTCTTGTATATATTTTTCAGAGCCAAAGGTCGAAACAGGGACATGTGGCACATCGTAAAAGTTCCCTCTACTGAACTAGTCTATAATCAGGTCACTGTGGGAGATTTGGCATAACTCTTCCTTGGAGAATCCAATTTGGATCAGACTGGTGGCATTGGAAAGAGGACATAGAGGGCTACTATAGATCGTAATTTCAAAATTAGATGATATGAAATTACAGAGATACATCAGAGGAAATATTGAGCTCCTACAAAGTGAGAAAAGGTGTGTAGATTTTTTTAAATTTTTGCTTAAGCTTGGTTTGAAAAATTATTTTGAAGAAACTCAAAGGGCATAGTAGAGCATTATTATCGATAACTGATGCCCCAAGGAAAGAAAATTCAAACGCCTAGTAAGTAACCTGAAAGCTCTAGCATGACTCATGAAGAAGAGGGAGAAATGCTACATGATATATCAAAATTACAAGACCAAGTGCAACAAATGTCACTCTCACAAAAGCTAATAGAAGCTAAGATAAATGGCGTGGAATCTAAGATAAAGGGCGTGGAAGCTAAGATGAATGGCGTGGAAGCTAAGATGGATGATTTGAAGATAGATTTGAAGACAGATTTGAAGATATATTTGACAAATTTTCTACAAGAAATACTTACTAATGGTGAAAGGGTAGTAAAGGAAACTCATGATGTGAACAAAAGAAATGTTAATCATGATTTCATAGACTCTAATGTTGGATCGAATGCCCGCCATATTCCAAAAATCAATATGAGGAATTTTGATGGAAATGATCCCGCAGCATGGATATTACAGATGGAGCAATTTTTCGATCTCAATAATGTGCAAAACACACAAAAGGTACGTATTGCAACTTTATATTTGGAACCAAATTAGTTTTTATGGTATCAATGGCTTTCCTCTCATAAACAAATTATCACTTGGGCAATCTTTACAGAAGAATTGATAGCACATTATGAGGATACAAAAAGCAACACTTTTTTTAGCCAATTGATAAGTCTCAAACCAAAGGGTTCAATAATGGAGCACATTGAGGAGTTCCAAAAATTGAACATAAGGGTAAAAAATATTAGGATGTGTTCATAGGGACTTTAAAGGATAATATCCAACATTATTTTCACCTTTGGGAACCTAATTCATTAGAGAAGGCATTCAGGTTAGCAAGAAAAATGGAAAGAAAAATTATGGCAACCAGGAAGCATACCACTCACAACTATAAGGATGGAAGTGTTGTTGCCCCTAGTATTCCACAACCTATAAGCTTGACACCACAAAAATTGGAAGAAAAAAGAGCAAAAGGGATTTGTTATAATTGTGATAACAAATACACTAAAGGTCATAAGTGTGCTGAGAAGAATTTATTCTACATAGATTGTGAATAGGAAGAAGAAAAGGAGCAAGAAAGGTCAAAAGAAGAGGATATACTCCAGCAACAAAGCCTAGATAAAAAAAGAAATGAATCCAACCATATAATAGCACATGATACTACCATCACTTAAGCTCAATATCAATAATTAAACTATAATTCATCATTGTAATACAATCATCAATCTCTGACACAACTGAATCAACCAATGATTGAAACCCAATCAATTGAAACTTAATCAAAACTCAACCAATCAAATGGAACCGTCAGATCATTGTAACCGGAATATCAAACATCATAGTGCACATCACATAAACCATATTCTGTTACTTCAAATCCTGATCAACCATTTGTCAAAATACGTTACTTTGTCACAGCAAACCTGCATGTGTACGCGTCTTTTAAGAAGCATACCAGCATACAAATCTTAAACTTTTGAAGACTGAAAGCTGGACCACTGTCATTCTAAATAAAACACTGAATCATACATAGGTCTACTGCAGCACTCTAAACTAATCATAGAACTATCTCTAATCTTCGATCAAAATCAGCAAGTAATCTTAACATTCTTCAATCAATCAATCCACAATAAAAAACATCATTGTTTAAACCCAGATCATCAAGAAGACTTCATTGACAGATTGCAGAAACAAAACAACACATCAATTTGATCAGTCATTTATGAACAAAAACACTTCATTTATTTATGTGACTTTGAAGAGATGAACCTACATGTATACACGACTTCACCGAGACCAACTTGTGTACAGATCTGCAAATTTTTACTTAAAATTGCGCAGCTCTTCAGAACTTCAGAAAGACCCAAATCATAATATTCATAGATAAAAACATACGTCAATACTTAGACCTAGTTAATCCATGAGAATATCATACAATGGAAATTCATTTCAGGTTTCATGATCCTGTTCCATCATTGTATTCATCGATGCATAATTATTTCAGATCTATGTGTCAACTATGGCCCTTACAATGTGTTGAAAATAGCAACAATAAATGATAAAAATAGAATCCAAAAATTCCAGTTTAATTTGTCTTTGAATTAAACTGAGAATTAAAATCGAATTTTATTCTCATAGCAACTTTTAATAGTTAACTAGAGTGAGTTGACTTAGTTAACTTAGGAATTTCGAGTTGGAAGTCTTTCTGAAGTCATGTATATGTTCTCCCTATATTATAGGTGTCGAGGATGAGTTAAGTATAAGTGGTAATTAGCTAACTCATTTTACTAATTTAAGTCCAATTAAATTAGTTCCAAATTGTTTGAGGAACTAATGGCGAGTTAACAATCAATTGATGCATTAGTGCACTCAACTAGTGCTACTCCAGTTAACTGGATATTCCCTCATCAGACTCATGCATGCCAAGTCTAAGAAAGACCCAGTTGAGACCAGAGTGTAGGTACTATTTGTTGTATACTTTTTTGAGTTGTACATATGGTACATGCAATCAGGAACTAAACCTAGAAGGGATTTATGGATGAGGAATTTCCCTTTAAATACAGGCTAATTCTATCAATAATTGTGAAAAGAATTAGAAGCTTGGTGGCTTCGAAATTTGGCTAATTATTGGCCAAAGGAAGTCATCAAGTGGAGGATAGGAAATACTTGTGTAGGTTAAGCTCAAGGTGGAGCAGAGTGTATTGTATTCATCCGAATTCTTTGACCAAGGGCGGATTGGAATAGAGACTTGGGCTTGTGAAGAGGCTAAGATTTGGCCTTGAGCTTGCTTATGAGCTATAGATGAAATTTGCTGAGTGCTGGGATTGTTCTAGAGAGAATAAGCATTGTAATGTTATCTTGATTTTCATAATTAATACAAAATAGATAGTGGGGTTTTAAGCTGTGGCTTTCCCTGGATATTTATTGTGTTATGTGCCTTTGATTCTCTTCCTCTATTGATTATTATTTGGTCGATGTTTATGGGCTTCTCCTATAAAGAGTAGAAGTAGATTCTTGTCTCTTGCTTTAGAAAATTGCATTAGCGTGTGAATCTACAGGATGTTCTACATGGTAGAGCTGAGAACAATATACTAGAGGATATTTCGAAGTTTTGAGTTTTGGGCTGCGCATTTGCAAAGCAGATTTGAAACTTTTTCTACAAAATTTTCAGACAATAAAAATAAAAATAAAAATAAAAAATAAAAAATAAAATAAAACAACATATATATATATATATATATATATATTGATTCATTGCGAAAAAATACCCAAATTCAAAAACAAAATCGGCCAAATCAGAGTTCGGATGAGGGAGATATCACTGATTTGAAATCAAGTCTTTTTCCATAAAATTTTGTGACGATGGGATAGATGAAACAAAGTGGTGTGCTAGCAAAGAACCTGTATGCTCTTGAGGTTCAAGATGAATGCAAATCCTTGAGGAGCAAGGAAAAGGTTAGAGATAGGGTGGTTGAGAGGGGGAGTAAATTACCTCTTAACATGCAGCCCCAGAAGAAGCCTATGAAGTAGCTTCAAGAAGTTGTAGAGCAGCCACAACTAGAAAAGCTAAGAAGAGACCGAGTGGAGAGATCCACTCAAGAAGAAAATAAGTAGTCTCAGACAATTGTGGAGCAGCCACAATTGGAGAAGCCAAGTGGAGGAATCCAGTCATGCAGAGACCTTTAGTAGGGGGGAATTTCGAGCCAAGTGGGCAAAGGGACCACATGCAACCATAACTCCAAGTGTGAGGTGGGGTGATTTGAAGTGATAGTCCCCAGAGGGATGAAATTGGGCAGGGTCCATTGAGTGGTTTTATCTCATGGATTGTACCTTGCTACGGGAGCCTAAAGTACATGGTAGCGGGAGGAATCAGTGGGATTGATGCAGTTAGAGATCAGAGTGACAGAGGCTAGAGCATTTATATACAAAAGAGTGTAGAGAGGGTTGGAAACAATGTAGAAAGGTAGAGTCAACAAAAGCACAACGTTTTCATACTATAGAGGAAATAGTAGTCAGAGACTTTGATGACAAAGACATCATTTTAATTCATGTTGGATGTTATTTTATTTCTAGAGTTGTTGTAGCAACAACACTAGAGAAAAGTGTTGTATGCAGAACATTTCAAAGGTTCAGGATTGAGATCAAGTTGAATTCCTTCCTTGTTGAGAGGGAGTGTTGAAAATAGCAACAAGAAATGAAAAAAATATAATCCATAAATTCCATTTTAATTTGTCCTTGAATTAAATTGAGAATTAAAATCAAATTTTATTCTCATAGAAACTTGTAATTGTTAACTAGAGTGAGTTGACTTAGTTAACCTAGGAATTTTGAGTTAGAAGTCTTTTTGAAGTCATGTATATGTTATCCCTATATTATAGGTGTCCACGATGAGTTAAGTATGAGTGGTAATTAGTTAACTCAGTTTACTGAGTTAAGTCTAGTTAAATTAGTTCCAAACTGTTTGAGGAACTAATAGTGAGTTAACAGTTAGTTGATGCAGTACTGCAGTCGACTAGTGCTACTCCAGTTAACTGAATATTCCCTCATCATAAACTCATGCATGTTGATTCTGAGAAAGACCTAGTTGGGACTAAAGTGCAAGGATAGTGTACTATTTGTTGTATAATTTTCTGAGTTGTACAGATGGTGCATGCAATCTGGAACTGAACCTAGAAGGGATTGCACAGTTATGGATGAGGAATTTCTCTTTAAAGACGAGCTAGTTCTCTCAGGAATTGTGCAAAGAATTAGAAGCTTGGTGGCTTGGAAATTTGGCTAAGTATTTGCCAAAGGAAGTCATCAAGCGGAGGATAGGAAATACTTGCATCAAGCAGGGGATAGGAAATACTTGTGCAGGTTAAGCTCAAGTTTGCGCAGAGCATATTGGATTCATCCGAATTATTTGGCCAACGACACATTGGGGAGCTTTTCAAGAGGATAATCTTTAGCCTTGAGTTTTCTTATGAGTTGGATATTGAATTTGTTGAGTGTTGGGATTGTTCTAGAGAGAACAAACATAGTAATTTCATCTTGATTTTCTGAATTAATACAAAACAGATAGTGGGGTTTTGAGTTGTGGCTTTCTCGGGATCTTTATTGTGTTATGTGCCTTTGATTCTCTTCCTCTATTGATTATTGTTTGGTCAATTTTTATGGGCTTCCATTGTAAATAGTTGAAGTATATTCTTGTCTCTTGCTTTAGCAAATTGCATTAGCTTGTGAATCTACAAGATTTTCTACATAATGAAAATATACTTCAGATTGAAGTGTTCATCAAAAACCCTTTCACATGCACACTCAACACTTTGATTTTCACCTCCTTATATAGTTTATTCTTTTTCAATACCACGGGTCAAAACTATAATCCAACCAATGAATTTCTTAGACGGGATCAAAATAACCATTGTTGGGCTCAAAATACCATGGTAAGTACCCTTGGTATTTAGAATACCATGGTGTGAAAACTATACGTGCATTTTCTTCTTTAAACTTGCGTGTATACGCAACTTGGCCTTGACGAACCCATGTATGGATCTTCAAATATTCACTTGTATCAAGCTTTTGATTTTGATTTATAAACCTTTGTCCCATCATTTTGTTATTATGTTCCCTCATTTTGTCACCTCTAAACTGACCTGTGGATTCATCTAGCTACCATATACTTGTTCTGTTACAAGTGAGTTTCCATCAAGGACAACACATGCATCATAATTCCAACAAAACTTGGTCACACATTTGGCTTACACTCAACAGATTGTGCTTCAAACAATCAATATATAAAATGTTCCGAGCCTTAGGTTTTTCATTTATGCTAATAATGCATTGTCCATTTTCCTTAGCCAATGCATTATTTCCAAACATGACACTTCCTCCTCCATCTTCCTTTAAAGAGAGAAATTTACTCTTTCCCCCCATCATGTGCTTTGAGAAACCACTATTGATATATTGTTGTCCTTCTTGGTTGTGTTCATATAAAGAAAATCCACATTCCTCTAACTTTTCTAATTTCTCTTTCCACCTCTGTGCATTTTCTTGGTGTTGAGATTGTTTATGAAATTTTTTTCGGGGAAAATTAAAGAATATTATTCTACATTCACTTTTTCGTGAATTATAACATTCAATTTCATCCAATAGGGGAGAAAATTCATTATTCTTCCCAACATAGAAATTCCTAAATCTAGAAATTGAAAAATGAATGGATCTAACATTTTCATTTCCGATAAACTTATGGGTTCTACAATAATGATATTTATGTTTGAAATTGTGACATGAGTAACAATATCCATAAAAAATATTTAGATGCCTAAGAGCATATGGCCTTCGTAGAGGAGTGGTTCTGTTGAACCTTTGCTAGGTGCCTTTCTTGTTAAACCTTTGGTTTTTTCTTTAGTGCCATTTGTGGACCTAATGGGATCATTCCTTTTTTGATTCGTCATTTTTCCAATGCCTTTATTAGTTTTTTTGACCCTTCCTTTATGTGCCTTTTCATATCTAAGGGATCCTTCCATTCCTAGGGACGACGAACTTGACTCACCTTTCGTAAAATCACATGGGGATCTATGTAACCTAAATATTATTTGATTGTTGGAGATATTTGGATGTTGGGGATATTTTTTAGTGTCTCAAATCCTTTCACAAATCTAAAATTTAGGTGTGATTTAGCCTTGGTTTTCTCTAAATATTTTCTTAGAGAAATAATATTTGCTTCTAAGTTTTGAGAGTTATTCTCGCTCAACTTCTTCCTCAATGTCTAAATTGTATTTGTAATTTTATTTGGATTTTATGACCATGGGAATGCATTCATCATACTCTTGATCATATGTTTTTTTATTTAGTGTATAAGATCTTCTTTCTATAAGACATCCCTTCTTATATTTATGAGAACGTTTTCTACTCTTTTGATCTCTTTCCTCTTCTTGATTTTTTACTTTACACTAAGGACATTTAGAAGAAAAGTGACCAATTCTATTGCAACCAAAACATTTAAGAGGAACCTTACTGTTACAGGGAAAAGTGTCTATATAGAACTGCTCTATCCCACTAAGATGTGACAACTGCCTTAGAAACAAACAGAGAAAAACTACTTTTGTCTTTCCTTTATGAATTATAGATAGAGAGGAACAGAAGGACCAACCTCTATCTTGCGCTAGTCCTTCAATTCGATCCCCCTCTTCTTTGGTAGTCCTCAGCTACCTGCTCCCTTGCATGCCCAGCTTCACAAAGTACCTGTAAGATCACAGAAGCATAGCACTATACAAAGACATGGATCTATATTCATAAACAATCTAGGATCAGATGTAAATTGACCATACAAATGTAACAAGCATCAATGATACGAAAGCATGGAGGAAAACTCAAATAGTTTTTATTGATAAACAAGAAAAGATCCAGGAGGAGTTACAACTAGTTGTTCCGACCCAGCATTAACCTCCCAGAAAAGAAGCCCCTCTTCACCTCAAACAAAGCATAGATCACCCAACAATATGATGTTTGTCTCAAAAAACCAACAACAATTCCTTACAATATGCAAAATTCCAGCCTCTGGATCTATGGGATGAGGGATCCATATATAGATATCTGTAAGGGGGATGAGTCAGCTTGTGATTTGATTAGTGTCTTCTCTCTGATAGTTCTTGCTTCCACTTGGAGACTGAAGGCCTCTTACTCATCCTTGGTCGAATTCAGTGAGGCAAGTGTCACAGGAGAAGATTCTGGAAGCTTCCATTGTCTCTCCACCTCGCGGAATGACACTGCCATTTGTCATTTCTCGCCCATCGCACCCCACCGAAGGGACTTTTGAAATGCAACGCACCCTCACAGTGTATTTAGGTGAAATGCAACGCACCTAGCCAGTGGAGCAGCTGAAATGATCCTGTTTTGACCAATTCTGAGCATTTTCTCATGGAAAACTTCTGGGAGAAGCTGTAATCTGTTGACCTTGTTCCTTTAGGGGTTAGAACAACACTTTTAGGGACTTAGGAGCCCTTGGTTTATGGACATTCCATGATTGTGGTTGCAGGGCACAAAAATGTCTATAACAGTTGCCCCCTAAAGTATGAGGCCGTTAACCTTTTGGTGTCGGGTGAAATGCTTTATTATGAGGATCCGAAGTTCTTTCAATGCTGGTAGGAGACTTGTAATAAGATACAATACAATACATTATCTTCATACTATTTTCATGATCTAGTTGAGGCGGGCATTCCCATGCTCAACTTTATTAATTCATTTTCATGTACATAGGACAGACAACCGTCTGAGTGTAGACTGATGATTCTGATAGAGCCATCATCCTTTTGAGTGGATGATTATCTGTGCAGCAATGATGTACATTTAATGCTTTTATTTCCCTGAATATATATTGCAGCCTGGATGGATGAAACTAGATCCGGGGTCTTCAATCTCGTCCGATCTTCACTCGGAGTACAAGTCGATCCATGTGAGAAATGTTCCGAAGTCGAACATGGAAAGACATCGCTTGATTACCAGTCAATGATGTAAACTGTTAACAAGTGCGAGAGGAATCACCGATAATGATAATGACCCTCAAGGTACTGCAGTACAATTCACGTGGTGTGAATAAAGGACTTAGCGTCGAACACCACGCAAAATCTTTCGGTCAAAGGCCATTGAGGTAAACCTGTCGCCGGAAGTGAGAAACTTGCCATTGAGGCATGCAAGCTTCAAAGTATCGAATGGGGTGTTCCTAGATCAACTTCTTAGATAATGAGCTGATGTCGACAAGAAGTGATCCGTCACAAGAGGGCCTTAATGAATCCCACATCAATGACACGGAACGGAGCAAATGATTTTAATGGAGGTGAAAACGATCTGGTGATATAAGGTTCAGGGTGGCGGTCATGAAAGAATGGAGTATAATGTATGGTAGTGGGTGAGACACAGGTGAATTCTCTGAATGACTTCTCTTGAACATATCGGTGACACTGATGTGATGGATTGGTAGCATTAAAAAATAAACCCACCACGAGCAGTGTTACCGCAGGGTTCAAGCTCGTTAAAAAATAAACCCACATCGAGCAGTTTTAGCGCGGACTTCATGCTCGTTAAAAAATAAACATAAGCAATGAGCACATGTTCCCCTAGAGTTTAAGCTCATTAAAAAATGAACCAATTTCCGGTAAATAACCATCGTGAATGTAATACTTCAGCCGTTAAAGCCTTGGTTGTGTTTGCACCGTCACCTCCACTTTTTCATTGGCCGATCATTCACCTCCATTTGATTGTTTACCCATTTTGAGGAACAGCTGCGAAGAGTGATCTCACTAACATATCGGGGACACTGACGTGATGGATTGGTAGCATTAACCCCAAATGTGGATGGTATGGCGTGACTATGGTGATGTGACCGGTGAATGAAACAACCCAACCCGACTCAGACACGGAGTGGAAGTGTCATGTTCAAGAGCGACTTGCTACCAATAAAGTTTCTTTGAGTTTTCTTCCTAATTTTTCCCAGTCATTTCTGACCAGTACCTCTTTATTTTTGTCAAGCTTGAGGAGGATAACATATGCTTGTTCTATAATTTTCCCTTCGAGCAAACCCATCGCTATGTTTTAACGATCCTAGCGATAGTGAAACTCGTTCTCGTCTATAGACAAGTTTGTCGCTATTAATCTTTTTAACGAGTTTAACAACAAAGATAACTCAGTCCTTTTCAATTTTAGAGAGTCTGAAAAGGAACGTAAAGGTAACTCCAAAATTCCTTTTTCGTCATCTAATCCCTTAAGTCCGAAAAAGTATAAAACAATACAGAAGGGATGAATTTTCGATACTTTTAACGAGCCGAACAAAACAAGCGCTCGATCTTTTTGTGTAATAATCCCTCAGGTCCAAAAAGATTAAAATCTAGAGGAGGGATAGCACTTCCTGTCCCTTTAACGAGCTGGAAAGGCCAATGGCTCGGCAATATTTTCATATTTTACGAGTCAGTTGAAAAGAGCTTAAAGGAGACTCGTCTTTTGAGGAACGAGTGATAACATGGGTAGCAGCTGATTCCAGGTAAGGTTTGGAATTTTCCAATCACGGCAGTGTCACAAGGATGGCTAGTGAGATCACTCTTCGCAGCTGTTCCTCAAAATGGGTAAACAATCAAATGGAGGTGAATGATCGGCCAATGAAAAAGTGGAGGTGACGGTGCAAACACGACCAAGGCTTTAACGGCTGAAGTATTACATTCACGATGGTTATTTACCGGAAATTGGTTCATTTTTTAATGAGCTTAAACTCTGGGGGAACATGTGCTCATTGCTTATGTTTATTTTTTAACGAGCATGAAGTCCGCGCTAAAACTGCTCGATGTGGGTTTATTTTTTAACGAGCTTGAACCCTGCGGTAACACTGCTCGTGGTGGGTTTATTTTTTAACGAGATTGAACCCTGCAGTAACACTGCTCGTGATAAGTTTGCATGCCCCCAGCATAATAACGCAAATCGAGGTGCATGCCCCCCAAGCTTCATTACATTCAAAATAGTGGTTGGAATGAAGGTTTACTGTCGAGATCTTTGAAATACTCGACTTGGATTTTACGAGATCGTAGTCAAAGACTCGATTTGGAAAGGGAGTTGTTTCATTTTTTAATGAGGTTGACACTGGAAAAGAACTATCCTCAGAATCCACTGTATTTACAGTATTTGATAGAAAATCAAAAACTGAAGGATGATTAAGGTCACTGGAACTATCTTCCTTACAATTCGGAAGATGGGAGTGATGGTGGTAATATTCCCATGGTGCCTCTCCTATCATCATTGATTGAATGATTCCTTCGTCTGTAGAATGTACATGCGACCAAGGATTTGAAAAGATGCCATATTCCTTAGACCCATCTATCCAAACACTCGATGAGCGCTGATTTGGGTTTGCCCACCAGACCAAGAAAATTGATTGCTACAATATTTCTATTAGGGCGATGATCCATGCTGACAAAATGTTTAGGAATCTTCTGAATCCATTAGATATAGAAGATTTCATATTGTAGGTTTCCATTGTGGACACTTCCACCAGATTACTCAGAGGCGGTAGGGAAAAAGTACCCATTAAGGCAAGGTCTTTTAGGAGACCTACTCCGATATTTTGAAGCGAATGATTGCTTCCATGGATCATTGGAATGCTTCCCGTAACTTGTGAACTATTGGGGAGAAATGTTTGTTGGTCGACGATTGTAATTCCTCCTTGGAAGGGAAATGCAATCTTCCTGAAGTAGGTCGACACAATTGCGGCCATGGCATATATCCAGGGCCTTCCCAGTAGGATGTTGTAATCGAGGTTTCCGTCGATTACTTCAACATCTATTTCTACTGTTTTTCTCCCTAATTCAACTTGCAAGTTACTTAAAATCCCATATGGGGTGTATGATCGTCCATCAAATGCTTTTAACGTCGTTGACGATCTCGACAAGGGTGGTGAGCCTAAGTGTTTCCAGCAACTCATCGACATAATACATGTAGATGCCCCCTCATCAATAATTGTTCGATGAACAGTTTTGTTGAGGGATTTCACTTGAATAAGGAAAGCTAGTTGAGCTGGTAACTGAGGGTCATATCCTTTGTGATTAAAGGATACAATATTGGAATCCGTTGGGTCAATCCCACCTATTACTGATAATAGATCCTGCTTTTGGGAGAGGCAATTTTGTGGTACCTCAAGTGTCGACATAGCGGACGGTGATTGGGCCAAGTCCTCTACTATATTATAATTCTGTGCTACTTTGGCATGAGGATTAAATGTCGATTTGTGTATTACTCCCTTTGGCGGCTTTATCATTGGTTTAGGAATGATGGGTGGCACAACTTCGGTCAAAGTTGTTGTCGAACTACTAGGTTGTTGATTAGACTTGTTATTCGACAGCTGTGGATTCCCGTAATCTTTATTCCTTGTCAAAGCATCATTTTGTTGCTTTGAGATAGACAACATAAGTACTTGGGATCGGGAAGCATTTTGATTAGCAACCAGTTTGGTTCCCGGGTTTGGAAACGGATCAGTCAATACTGCTGAGGTTTTTGAACTCTTAAAGAGTTTCTTAACTTCAACTATATGTGGACAATCTCTCGTCCGATGATCCTCATTGCATATATGACACCCTGCCGGGGGTTTCCTTTGCCCAGAAGGGTTTGCAGAAGGTTTTTCAGGAGATGACTTATCCTGCTTCTTTTTTCTCCCTTTGTTTTTCTTCTTGCTCCCTGGTTGTTTGGTTTCTTTGCCTTTATCTGTCGATACAGAATTTACTTCCGAAGCAAGAAGTTCCTCATTTGCATTTTGACTAGAAATCTTACGGGCCTTTTTAGATGTAGCCTTTGTCGATCTCGTGTCTGTTGTGCCAATCACACCATCACCGGCATGAGAGTCATTGTTTGATTTAGGAGGAGGAGGGACTGAGAAATCCGGTCTAGGAGCGTCACGTATTTTATCGTAGAGTGGGCCAGACTGAGTGTAAATCAAGTCTAAATATTGTGCACGAGCGATAACTTGCTCTTCAGTGACGACTCCCCCTTTTGCCACATCTTCCGTAATGGAAGGCAATAATGAATTAATAAACCATTCAGCTAAAAGCTGATCAGGAACATACATTTTTACCATTCTACGACGACGTCGCCACTCATGTATATGATCAGATATGTGAGTGGTCGTTGTTTGCTTGAAATTGGTAAGGAGTTCTGTTCCCATTTCGTACCTTATCGGTAACTGAAAATGGGTTAAAAAGGTTGTGTCTAGGGTACTGAAATTGTCGAATGAAGCTCTAGGCAATTTGATATACCATTTTGCTGTCGGACCAGTTAATGTCCTCTGAAAAAGGCGAAGCCTAATCGAATCATTGTTTAGGGTGTTGATGAACATCACAGATGAAAGGTCATCACATGATTCGACGGGTCTTTACCAGGATTTCCATTAAATTTAGGAATATCTAACGGAAGTTTATGCAGAATCGCCGGCCACCAAGGGGCATAAGCAATTGGATCATTCGTCAGCCGGTTTAGATCTGGTAATTCTAGAGTTGCTACAAATGGCAACTGTTGATTCAGGTTAGGCGAAGCATACCCAGGATAAGATGGAATTGCCTGAGCAGTGGGTCTTTGCATACCAGCATAATGTATTTGATGCTGGCAACTTTGACAAGGTTGATGGGCATAACCATTATAATATGGTTGTTGATAACCGCTTTGGAAATGAGGTTGCCCATTACTTACAAAGACTTGTTGCTCAGGTCCTTGATATGATTGCTGGAATTGCGGTTGTTGAGATTGAACTATCCCTGGTTGTTGGACCATTTGTTGTTGTCCAATACTGGATGATTGACCAAGATGAGGAGTCATAGTAATTGTTTGAGCCTGAGTCACTCCAGATAAGGAGGCACTAACCTGAGGTTGTGATTGAGTCGTTGAGACAAGTGGCTGTTGTATTGCAACCTGAGAAACTTGGGGTTGACATACAATAGGTAGCGCCTGTACTTGCGATGCAGTCACCATAGCGGTTATAGTTGGAATATTCGACACAGGGTGGACTGGTTGCATTGAATATACAACCCTTGGTTGTTGAGGCAGTATTGGTACCCAACCGCTGGATGTAATTCCAGTTTGACCTGAACTTTGTTGTAAACTCTCATATGGTTGTTCTCTGGAAGGGAACAATGAAAAGGCATACTGCCCTCCATATGGTAGAAATACAGTTCTTAAAGGGTAGATTGGCCTTTGAAGACACATTGGATCAATTTGTTGAGTTTCAACACAAGAAATACCAGATGATAATCCGAATGAAGAAATAGGAACTAACCATGTCGTCACAATAGTCCCTGATTGGACTTCGTCTTGTTGTTGATAACTTGCCGGGACAGATGGTATACCGGCGAACATCGTTGGAGTAGCAGCAAGAGGTTCTGCTGCTGCTGTGTCGGACAACACAGTCCTAGATGTCGACGGTTGTTCAGACATATCTAGTCTATCCAAAAGATTTCTTAGCGATTTTACAAGAACTTGTGATGAAGGGAGACTAACTTCGAAGACCAACGAGGGAAAGGTGATGATTATTCCGTTTAAAATAAATTTTAGACGCTTTGACACAACTTGTTTTTTCAATTTTTAAGAGTCGAGAAAAAAAAAAGATGACTCTAGTCGCCTTCGATTTTTAATGAGCCTGAAGTGACAAGTGCTCAGATGGACCTTTTCCGTTAAGGAATCTGAAAAGGAACAAAAGGGACTGCTCTAGAAATCTAGGTAGAGGTAATACCAAACCAATCGCAAAACTACAGAATACTTTTTATGGTACGGCAGTCAATCTTCCCGAATGTTGTGTTCAGTGCATTGCGATCGATAGGGCGGCAGACACGGCTTTCTATGGATAAAGGATTAAGCCTATTGGGGTCTCCCAAAATATACTCGACGGTACATGGGAGCACAAGTCCATACTGGCACTTATCGTTTCAAAGTGGAGGAATCACCCAACCATCAGTGAGAACAACAGTTACCAGGCTTTACGACGCCGGAATACATCTCTAGCCTAGACTTCTAAATGTTGTGCGTTAAGTTCCAAAGCGTTGTTAGATTCATTGAATTTATTTTAAGTTGATCTTGTTTATGAAGTTTGCCTTTCGGGTTCAACACGAGATGTAGATGTAATTCCTAAAATGCAATCTAAGATGATAAACAAACTTTTTATCTCTTTTATGCAATGAAAATCCTAGCTACTAGGGAAAAGAAAGACAGAATCTTTTCACAAAGAGCAAAGAGCACACTCTAAATGCACTTTCCTAAATCAAGCCAAACAGACTGTCTATATGCAAATGCACGTGCATGTATTTGTTTTCGATTTTCTTAGTATATGGATGCTAAAAAGAAAGTTGATGCACAAATCTGAATTTCTTTTCAAGCGACAAATATAAACAAGTTTCTTTTCGAAATAAAAAAAAAGAGATGATTACAACATCTTACGATTTTGAAATGAATACTCGTTTTTTGGCACTAGAAAATCACAAATTCAGACCAAAAGCAATAGTAACAGGATAATCAACCATCAACAACAATCAAACTCTTTCCTACGATTGAAATTGACACTTGCGACAGATTCAAATCAAAGGACGACAGTACGATTACGCTACTTTTGCTAAGGAGAACTGTAAATGACTCAACAAACACACAAAAACATCTACAGTTCTTTTGTACAAAGGAGGCGGAATAACAGCAAGGAAAAGGAGTTTCAAACAGACATATACTGATCACAGGCAGCAAAATTCAGGAATAGAACTAGAAAGAATGAACCACAGAAGCCACAACTGCACAGAGCTAGTCTGATCAGCTCACCTGTAACACAGAGAATCTGAAATGCAGCACAGGTTGTCCACTCGGGAAGTGCGCTGAAATTCAGAATCTCTGAACAGTACCTGCGCTGGGCTAGAAACGAGACTCTGTTTGGGTTCTGGGTCACAGTTTGCAGTTCAGTTCTTGGTTTTTGGCCGAGTAAAAAGCAATCAGTAATTCAACAATTAGGGGTAGATCTAAGGAGGATCTAAGAGCTATCACAAGGGCAATCAGATAGTTTTTGAATCAGTTGTTTTAATCATAAACAGATCCAGTGAATGGATTGAAGCAGCAGTTGTCTACTTTGCATTTGTTATGGCAAATGCAGTTCGAATGCTACTTATAAGTTTATGAAACAAACAAACAAAGAATGATAAACAAACAAACTAATTAGCTCCCCAGTGGAGTCGCCATTTTGTTACAGGGAAAAGTGTCTATATAGAACTGCTCTATCCCACTAAGGTGTGACAGCTGCCTTAGAAACAAACAGATAAAAACTACTTTTGTCTTTCCTTTATGAATTATAGATAGAGAGGAACAGAAGGACCAACCTCTGTCTTGCGCTAATCCTTTGATTCGATCCCCCTCTTCTTTGATAGTCCTCAGCTACCTGCTCCCTTGCACGCCCAGCTTCACAAAGTACCTGTAAGATCACAGAAGCATAGCACTATACAAAGAAATGGATCTATATTCATAAACAATCTAGGATCAAATGTAAATTGACCATACAAATGTAACAAGCATCAATGATACGAAAGCATGGAGGAAAACTCAAATAGTTTTTATTGATAAACAAGAAAAGATCCAGGAGGAGTTACAACCAGTTGTTCCGACCCAGCATCAACCTCTCAGCAAAGAAGCCCCTCTTCACCTCAAACAAAGCATAGATCACCCAACAATCTGATGTTTGTCTCAAAAAACCAACAACAATTCCTTACAATATGCAAAATTCCAGCCTTTGGATCTCTGGGATGAGGGATCCATATATAGACATCTGTAAGGGGGATGAGTCAGCTTGTGATTTGATTAGTGTCTTCTCTCAGATAGTTCTTGCTTCCACTTGGAGACTGAAGGCCTCTTACTCATCCTTGGTCGAATTCAGTGAGGCAAGTGTCACAGGAGAAGATTCTGGAAGCTTCCATTGTCTCTCCACCTCGCGGAATGACACTGCCATTTGTCATTTCTCGCCCATCGCACCCCACAGAAGGGACTTTTGAAATGAAACGCACCCTCACAGTGTATTTAGGTGCAATGCAATGCACCTAGCCAGTGGAGCAGCTGAAATGATCATGTTTTGACCAATTTTGAGCATTTTCTCATGGAAAACTTCTGGGAGAAGCTGTAATCTGTTGACCTTGTTCCTTTAGGGGTTAGAACAACAATTTTAGGGACTTAGGAGCCCTTGGTTTATGGACATTCCATGCTTGCGGTTGCAGGGCACAAAAATGTCTATAACACTTACCTTTATATTTTCTACATCCCTTTTTTAGCTTCCTCACAATTGAGATACCTATAGAGATGACTCATGATTGGAGAAAACTTGATTTTCCCTAGTTTTCTTTGAGACTTTGAAGGAAACCTCCTTTGGTTTTGATTTCTCTCTTCCTATCCTCATTTCATATGTTGTACAAATATAATTTATTTCTTCCATTGTGTTGATGCCTCAAAATCCGCTGCACCAACATGGGGGAAAAGTACCTGGTCCAGACCTTAAAGCAAATCCTTTTTCGTTTTGGGTAGTGGTTTCGACTGGTTAAATTAGGTCCAGTTACCTTTTCCCAATCACTATCAGCTTTAAATATGTCTTTAATTGCTAATAGCTAGGGACATTAGATCAATTCTTCTAGTTGATCAAGCAAGAAGAATGACCCTTAAGTTGTTTTTGTGGAACAACCAAACCAATCTAAAGCTTTGCCTCGAAGAGAGGACTTCTAAGATAACACATGCATGATTTAACTAGTATGCAATTAATCTATCCTATCTTGATTGAAGGAAAGAAGAATCCTTCTCCCAATCAAGAGTTGATTTATTAAAATAAAACATTAAGGAATTGAAGTAAAAATGAAGGAATTAGATCAAGGAGATAGCTCTCGAGATATAATTCCTTATTGATCTAAATACTAACAATCAGACACTTAGTAAGTAGTTGCATAAGTGTTTTATTGAATTATATCCAATTCCTAAGGTATATGCATATAAAATCTATTTATTTCTCAGGTTTACTTGTTATTTGAATGCGATCTAAAATGGTTATCTTTAGTACATGGTAATAAAAATTAATCATATACTAAGAGAAATGAAAACATTAAAGATTAATTCTTCTAATTAAATAGTTAACTAAAAGAATTGTTACAATTTTTATCGCAATCAAAATAAATTAACAATTTGTTGATACATTTATTAAAAATTATAGTGCTGGCAGATTTTGAAATGATATGATCCTGAACTGTATTAAAAATACACATATAACAAACAAATTTAAATATGGAATGACTGCAAATTATACAAAACAGAACATTAAAACATTGATAAAAATACCCAATGTATCATGCTCCTTTTGTAAAATTCACAATCTCGATCCTTTTTCTTCATCCCAAAGCTCTCCAAAAGTACAAAAATGCAACTAGCTGAAGCTTCTTTAAGTAAAAGAAAAAGAATTCAGATCATATCATTCTATTAAAAAGACTAAGAGGTACAATAATGCAAGCCTCAAAGGCTTTCTTTTTCAAATTCTGGACCTGGTCTAGTCTATTAAGACAGACTTGGAGATACAAAAATGCAAGCCCCAAAGGATTTCTTTCTCAGATTCCAAACCTTTTATTTGATCCATTAAATGGGTTTAAATAGAAATACATTTTTTTTTAAATAATAGGTTTGTGCACAACACTAAGGAAATTAATGGAATCCCTCAAATCTTGAAAAAATAAAAAACAGTTTTCAAATATAATCTTTTGAAATGCCATTCTGGCTTATTGGCCTCATATTTCGATCAAAGGATCCTCGCATTTGCAGATTCTGTGGAGCTGATATGCTTCTTTCTCTGCAAATCTTTCTCCTATTCATTTTCTTCATTGTTGAATTCTTCATTTATACCTGGAAAATAATAAACCATGGATAAGAAAACATAAATCAAAACTGTGCTTTTCAGAAAAAAGATAAGATCGAATGAAAATATATGGGCCATTTATTTAAATTGCAATCGCATTGGAATCGGGGATAAAGTCCAGCATAATCGCAATACATTGGAGCGGGTATGAACCATATCGCAATCGGATCTCAAACAGGGAATATATTAAAATAATTGCATTAAAACAGGGAGCATTCCTTATCGAGATCAAATCATAATCACAATGGAAAAGATCGAATCACAATCGCAATTAATCAGGGAGCAGAACCTATCCTTATCACAATCACACTTTAAATGGAGGCAGAAATAATGTGAGGCCTGTGGATTTTGCGATTGCAATATCACAATCATGGAAGACTAGGGATAGGCTGATCGCAATCGCATCAACAGAGTGGCACAACACTAACAATCCTAAAAAAATTGTGATTTGCGATCTGTGGGATGACGTCATGGTGACATCACTATGACATGGCATCTGACGCAGAGAATGACATGGTAGATAAGGTCACAGGTGACATGGAATATGACATGGATCTAACATCACTGATGACATCATATTGAAATCACAATCGGCATGAGGCATCATATCGCAATCGCAATCGCAATCGGCATGAGGCAGGAGGCATGACCCTTTAGTCTTTGTGAGAGCCGCAGATGCGGGGGATGTCTTATCTAGAGTGTATAATCTCGTCGGGTCCAAAATTATTGCAAATTGCATTAGGAAGGGGTAGAGTGCTTGGCATTTGGAATTTGTGATAACCGTAGACTCGAGGGATTTATGGATTGGCATGTATAATCCCATCGGTTTCGAGGCTTATATCGCATATCACAGTCAGTAATGGAGGGGTATAGCATCAAGCCTTTGGAACTTTTTTGATTGCAAGGATGCGATATTTTGATTCAATGAATTGAAATCTATGATCGAGTCCGGTTTAAATATCACAATCGCAATCACAGAGAGGCGGAGAGGTGTAAACCTATCGCTTTTTATGACTGCCCAGACGAGGGGAGATTATTAAAAAGAGTGTATGACTCCGTCGGGTCCGGCCTTATCAAATCGCAATCGCATTTCACTAAGGTCGCGTTTTTTATCATGGTGTGTTGTTTATTATGTTGATTTGGGATGCGGGGGTATGGCGGAGTTATAAAGATCTTATCTTTTGGGAATTTCAAAAACTCCTATTATTTTGTTTTTTAATGTAAATAACCCATGTTGTAATACTTAAGACTTTTAAATCCTAAGTGTGATCTTGGTCTCGGAGGATATTTAAAATTTGGTTTTTGATAATCAAGGTTTAATACTTAGGCTTTAATTAAAAATCTTAAGTATTAAACTTTGGTTATGGGATTTTACTAACAATTTTTTAAGTCGATTTTCTATTTTTTTTATTTTTTTAAGAAATAAAATCAAAGGCTTTTTAAAACTAAAGGGTCCCTATTTTTAATTACAATAAATTTCATAGGAAATTTATAATATTTTAAAATGGGGGTTGTTGAACAGTACAACACATTGTTAGTGAATCACTAGTGGGTCTAGATCCTTCATCTCCTCAATGAAAAAAATATTGGAATTGAATCTCATGGGAAGAGATCTCAATGATTTCTGAACAACAAAGTCTTCATCAATCTTTTCATTAAGGCCTCTAATGTCATTAACTACTTCATCAGCTTTGAGAAATAATTCTACAATACTTTTATCCTCATTCATATTTAGACTTTCAAACCTCATTGTTTGAAGTTTAGCTTTCTTTACATTAGAATCTCCTTCATAGTTGTTCTGGAGCTTATCAGAAAATTTCCTTAGCATATTTACAATGCATTACCTTGACAATATTAGATTGATTAAGACCAAACATGATTTCATTTATCACCCTTTAATTGTTTGAGTAATTCCTTCTTTCATATTGATGTATTGGAGGAGTTTCTATAATTGTGCATCAAAAATCAACAAAATTCCATACATCAACACCAAGCGACATTATGTAAGCTTCCATCCCATAGTGCATAATTTGTCCCATCAAAGATAAGTGCTATGTTTGAGGAAAATCCATCCTAAATGACCAATGATTCCTTTTATATCTACCTTCCAACTGGTAGGTTGTTCCTGAAGGAACACACTCTGATACCAATTGTTGGGAATTAAGATAATACTTAGAGGGGAAGTGAATCAATATTATATGGTTTTTAATAATTATTTAACCATTCAAATGCATTCAATCACATAATGATGCACAATTCACATAAGATATTGAACATGAGAAACTTACATGGAAACCCATACAAGAGAAAACCACAAATTCTTTTTTATTATGTTGTAAATGCAAGCACTAGCTTCAAAATACATCAAATTATGCATACATAAACACAAAAGAGGCAAAAATTGCTTTTCTTTATAAGCCCCAACTTGCTAGAAGCACCAACTCCTATTGTTTGCATTTAGTACATGTTCTTTTTCCTTTAGCAGATGTACCAACATACATTCTTATGGAACTCCATCTCTTAGTGTTTTTGCGATGTGGTCTAGGAGGTATAACTACTCTTCCTTGTCTAGGAAGTGTAGTTGCTCTACTTTTTCTGGGAGGTGTAACTGCTCTATCTTCTGGTGTTGTTTCAAAACTTACCTCATGTTCATCACTTTCTAGCTTCTTCAATTTCCTCTTTTTCATCGCAGTTTGTACAGGAGTAGATTTTTCAAATACTCCTTTAGATTCCTCGATCATTTCTATTTCAGGAACCCCTTCTATAGCTGGCACTATTCTAGGTGCCCCTGTTTCAGAAGTCTCTACCTCATACACTTCTTCCTCAATAGGGCATCCATGATAACTATCCTCAGATTTTCCATTGGATATATCCATAGGTTCTTTAGTGCACTCTCTTTTTCCTTCAGAGAATGTACTAGTAGATGTTCTTATGGAACTCCATCTCTTATTACTCTTATGACAAGGTCTAGGAGTTATAACCTCTCTTCTTTGTCTAGGAAGTGTAGCTACTCTACTTTGTCTAGGAGGTGTAAATTCTCTAGCTTTTGTTGTTGTTTTAGCACTTACATCTTTTTCTTCACTTTCACTTTCATCTATTTTAGTGGCAGGTGCATGTGACTTTGTCAATAAACCAGTCCATGTGCTTCCCTATTGCTGTAGTGAATGAATTATGATTAATTTGATGAGCACATGGTTGAGTAAAAATATCTTTGGATGTTTTTCCATATGCACCACCTCTGCCATACCTTGAAAATATTGTAGCAAATAATAGGGAAAATTTATCAGTTGTCCTTTACGAAGATGTGCCAATAAATAAAAATGATAATTGAATACTATCCCAAAACATCCCTAACAAGTAATGAACTTCTGAATAAAGAAAGTGACATCATCCTAAGGGTGAGGAAGGTAGTTTCGATTAATACCTCTTCCCTTTCTCCTTACTTCCTCTTCTCACTGTAAAAATGTTACCCTAGTTGTTGGAACTGTTATTTTCCTAGGAAACTAGAGATCCCCTGTCTGAGGTAAACCTATCACCGTGGAAATTATGTCCCCTGTAACAAAAATTTTGAATCCTCTAAGCTATGAATTTTCTTCCTGCAGAGACTATGTTAGTTCCATAGAAATTTGTTCACTGAAACCCTACGATTTCCCAAAGTAGACTAACCACCTTGCATTCCTAAATATTTCTAGGGCTTCTAGATGGTGTAGCAGTGCATCAATCGAGTTTGGTTCATGACAGACTATCAATCCTCCCATGGTCAAAGACTATTATTGCTCAAAGGCTATTACAGGGAAACAATTGGTCAATACAAATTCTTGGGTATAGAATATCAGTCGAATGAAATTTGGAAATGCGTAGGGAATAATTAAGGTTTCCCTTTCATTAAATTCAGGTTTCAATTGTAAATGCCAACTACTGGGAAATATTTAAAAATAGTCACACTGATTTTCAACAATAACAGTAGGAGTAACAATGGTAGTGGGTAATTACTGATTTAGGATAAGTGTATTGTTTGTCTGCTAGATGGTAATTACCAATTTTGGCTACATTCATAGTGTATCGTATGATACATACGATACATTCCTCCCCCCAATTTAATTAGAAAATCCTTCCTTGGCATGTGTAACAAAAAAATTCACATCCAATTCCACAATGAGGAGAAAAATACGATGTTACATAGGAAGCTAAAATGGAAGCTACAAAGGAAGCTAAAATGGACACTAAAAACAATTCCATAACCAGGAGAAAAATAGGATGTTACACAGGAAGTTATACAGGAAGCTATGTCAAGAGCTAAAGAAGAGGCTAAATTGGGTGCTAAAGTTGGTGATAAATAGTGCTAACTTTAGCACCGACTATCTATGATCGGTGTAAAAAAGCCAAAATTAGCTCCACCCCAATAAATAGCTCCAATTTTTTCAAAAAGGAGGAGAAAAATACACTAAAACAGTTATTGGAAGCAAAATAGGGAGCAAAAGAGGAAGCTAATCATAAGGATTTGTTGTAGTGAAAGTTTGAATATAGGTCAAACTTTGGAGGGTGTTGTAGCACCGATAATACATGTTAATGTATGATATATCCATGACTAAGTGGTTATTAGTATGATAGCCAAGTGGGATGGTTTGGTCCATGAGATAATGGATAGGGATGAGGCGGTCATGAAAATGATACAAAGGAATTTCTCATGCCCTTGACCTTATTTGCGTATGTGATATGTTTCTAATCATGCCAATTTTTGTATACATATATGAATGCCATTGTGATTGACAAGTTTTTTTAGGTGTCATTCTTGGGGAATAATGATAGTTTATATTTATTTAATGCAAATATAGATGGCATGAAAATATTCCCGATTGTGTGAGGAATCAATTGGGCAAAAGTAGCCCAGATTAATTGATGATTTTATTGTCATAGGACTTTCATATGCTCATGTTGTATCATGTAGATGATAAGGAAATTTTTATGGTTTTGGAATCTTGTATATTAACTAATAATCAAAATCCATGATTGCGGGATGGGGCATGTACTCCACTAAGTACCATGCTAATGCTAGAAGAGAGTTCGATGGAGAAGAAAAGCTCTGATGATAGTATAGTTGATAAACCAAAGCGGCTTGTTGGTTGATAATTAAAAAACATAGCTCTGTTCATAACACAACTGATAAACCCATGATACTTGTTGGTTGATAATCACAGAGAAAGCTCAAATGATAGCTCAGCTGAGAAACCTAAGAGGCTTGTTGGTTGATAATAAATAAGCATTAGAAGTGCCTTATGGGTTGATAAATCCACTGGATACTATGACAGTTGACAACTTTCTTAAGTTGATGTATTGAGGGCTAATGGGATGATAACACCTAATGATAGTTCCATGAGGTTGGGCTGAGAACACAGGTGAAAGTTTCATTGAGAAGTTGTCGGAGAATGTACTCTTATTCCTTTAGAAGTAATGAAGCTGATAAAACCTTCTTACTATTAACTATATCTCTTTATCCAAGGCTAAATTGAGACTAGATGTGCTCTACATGAGCCTTTCATGGATTTGTAGCCACTGTGGTGTAGCAACGAGGAGCTATTGAGAACACCTGATAAATGGGCTTGTTAATGACTGATTTGTAGCCAATGTGGTGTGACACTAAGAAGTTGTTGAGAACACCTGATAAATGGGATTTGTTAAAGACATATGTGCTAAGTGTGCTAATGGTTGAGAAATTGTTCAAGGGACAAGGCAAGAGGTATAATTTAAATTTTTTGAAATTCTTTATGATGATCTCATGAGAGATTGTATGCCATGTTCGTTAAGGCATGGGAATTTCCTGGTCGGGGTGAATGAAGTTGAATGAAAATAGGATAGCAACATCTTGAAAATATCAGAGTGCACAAAAAGGGCACCAAGAAAGCTACAAATAGTCATTAAAGGATGACCGAGTTAATGGGTATATATCCATTGAGTTGTTGGAAAAGCAACTCTATATGTGAGTTGTGATTGTAATCAAGCTATAAATATAAAGCTCCAAATCATTGATGCTTGGGTTAAGCATGTTTTCTTTGTGTTTTGGAATGGGAACACTAAGAATGATGTTCCTCTAAGGAGGTGGGGATTGTGACATCCCTGTGGATTATTTTCCCTTGTAAGCACCGTAAATATTTCCCTTTTAATTATTCAATTATAAATTAAAATGGCTAAGAGAGGGACACATATTCCATTGCTTGAGGAGTTGGTTGCTTTAAATATCAGTCACACGTTTACTGAGTGGTTTTAATGGATTTTAATATGTTAGTAAATTTAGCTAGAAAAATGAAGGATAGGTCCATGTGTATTTTGGAAATGACTAAAAGTAAGTTAGAGGAGAAATTTAATGAAGAAGTATGGGATGTGCTATCCATAAGGAAGGTCTGTACAAACCCACAAAAATACAAGGTAATATTGGTCTGTATAGAGCACACATGAGAGAGCAAAGAAATGTGGAGGGGCAAGAGAGAACTATCATGTAAAGAGGAGCAGGATTTAGTTCTGATGTAGAAAGAACCCAGTGAGAACACAAGAGAAAGTAATTGAGGAAAAATGAGGGAATATAACTCAATGATACTAATAGAGTGCAGGGAATAAGGGAATAAGAACGTTATTTGGTTGAGCATTAGGAGGTAGAAGGATAGATCTTGGGTGAGGACAATAGTCTTTGGACTCCCTTCAAGTCTGGAGGGTAGATATTATTTTCTTTGGATCCCCTTGATAGATTGGGTGGAGGCTTACTCCTTGGATTCCTGGTAGGATAATTCTTTGGCTTTCCTTAGCTTGTTTTCTCAGTTTCTTTGTTACAGAGACCTTTGGATTCCCTTTTTTCTTAGAGGTTGGAAGCCCAACCTCTGGACTCCTTTGCTAATTAGAGGGTGGAGGCACATCCTCTAGACTCCCTTGTTGGTTATAGGGTGGAAGGCACAACATATGGACTCCCTTCCTACTTAGAGGGTCAAGGCCTAGCCTATGGACTCCCTTACTACTTAGAGGGTTGAGGCATAGCCTCTAGATTCCCTTGTTTCTTAGAGGGTGGAGGCAAAGGTTTTTGATTCCCTTGTTCATTGGAAGTTGGAGGAACAACCTCTTGATTCATGTAGGTTTTAACCCTGCATACGAATTCTAAAAACAAAATGGCAAGGAGCATAAAACATAAAATAGATATGCACAGAGATTTTCCCCTAGATCCGAAAACCAGGACTACCATATTGATGTTTCATTATTTTCCTTTCAATGTTACAATACATATATATACATGTTGAAGCATCCATAAACCCCATTCCATTAACCCTGGATTAGAACATAACTTTAGCTCCCTTGACTGGATCTACAAAATACCATGGAAAGAAAACCATCATGCCCAAAACCATGTGCAAAATCCATGCACAAAACCATAGGTAGGTCCACCCACCTAATATAGGGTCAAAAAAAAACTCATGGGGCACTGCCCCTGACCCCGTGCAGGGGAGATACAGCTCCCCTCCATACCCCCTGTGACCCCCCCCCCCGTCGCGCACATGGGGTAGTCGTGGAAAGAATATAACACAACCCAACAATTTCCATGTTTCTTAGAGGGTGGAGGCACAACCACTAGGTTCCCTTGCTTCTTAGAGGGTATAGGCATAGCCTCTATATTGCCTTACTGATTAGGAGGTGGAAGCATAGCTTATGAATTCCCAAGTTGACATTGAAGGGTGGAGGTGGATGACCTTTGTATTCCCAAAGAGGCACTAACTACATGACATAGATGGTGGGTGGAGCTGGATGGTCCTCTGGAGATTTGGTTGATCCCTTAATCGCTCATCCTCAATTTTTGGAATATGGCTCATGCGTGACTATTACAAGAAAGAATTGGCTACAGCGTGTCTAAGTTTTGGTGGAGAGTCGATGACCTAATCAGAGTTGTTAGTTTATTCATTATAAGATAAGTGTTTATTTAATTGTATCCCCATGTACTTCTGATGTAAATGATCATTCTGTATTAAGTGTATGAGATAGTATTCAAGAATGCTTCTTTACTTTGTGATGCTAAGGAGTGGTTTAACTTAAGTGCATATGTGCAATAGAGCATAATATGCTCTAAGTTTAAGGATATATATATATATATATATATATATATATATATATATCTATATATATATATATATATATATATATATATATATATATATATATATATATATATATAGGTTATGTTTTTTTAAATTCCATTGCGGATAAGAGGGATGTTGATTCCCTATGTAAATTTATGAGGAATGGTTGAGTTCCTGCATATACTTGAGAATTGAATCTTCATCATGGGGAGATGGTGAATCTTTGTGTTTATTTCCCTGAATTGATGAATATGTTCACAAGCATGTATTATTGTTATTTCATTTCTTTGCTTGGTATTACTGGACTGTTAAGCAAAGGATAGGCATATCCTGTTGTGGCGGAAATCTGAGTAAGTTCCATGTAAATCTAATGAAGTGTGTCTATCCAATTGTTTTTGTATATTTCTCGTTGAATATGTTGTATTCAAGTGGCACAGATTTAATCTTGTGTACTTCTCACCAAGCTTGGTTGATGTTACAAGCACAATACTTAATGGTATTCATGTTCTTCGTGTACTAAGAAATGCAACAAAATCATGAAGCACATGTATGCTTGGGTTGAACAGTAGGAACACTTTAAGCTTATGTGAACACCTGGAAGGAAACTCATAAAATTTTCTATGTAAAATACTTGCAAAATAAGTTGGGACCACTGGTGGGACCTTCAAAGTCGAGGGTCAGGCTGGTTGACCATATTGGGAAGGTCCAGACCCAGAAGCAAGTGAAACCGAGAGTCAACCGGTAGGACCCGTTAGTCGTGCCGATTGGGCCTAAGAGAAAGTCGGGGCTTGGGTTGTGTTAGGACTCTATAATAATAGTGTAACATCTATATTATTAATTTTGTGCCCTATAGAAACCCACTATTGTTATTGTTGTGCCCTTTTATTATTATTGTTATTTAGGGCCTAATTATATTTTGACCCTTTAGAATCCTATATATACCAAGGAGGTCTTGTTATTTGAATAATCCAAGAATTGTTCATTTATGTGATGTAAAAAGAAGTTTCCCACTTGAAGAGGCTTACTTTCAAGTCATTGATCTATATTTTCTTCTATTTTCATGATTTAGTTACATAAAATTTGGTATCAAAGATTTGGATCCTAAATTTTGTTTCTTCAAACATGTCATCTTCATATTTTTTCTATAATTTTTTCTGCAAGGCTTCAGAAGATGAAAATTTTACCCTTTGGAGTCGAAATATTGGTGAAATTTGTGTAATAATTTCATATATTGGCTCGTTATATTTTAATAGATATGGTCGAAGGAATTTAGAGTTTCTGCATGCTCCTGAATTGAGTCTAAAACAGGTGATCGAGAGAACATCATCATAACTTTGTCTTCAAGCATCGTATCTGAATTCCATAAAAAGTGTCTGAAATTGCACATAGTGTAGTTTCTTGAGGATGAGTTTTATGGCAGAAGGTTGAAACAGTGACACATGGAAATCTATACAACTTTGTTATACTTAAAGAATAAAAATTAATTCTAACTTGTGGGGTTGGAGAGAAGACACAAAAAAATACCTCAAGAAAAATTTTCAAACCTTGAGAGGCTGAAATTATAGAGATACAACAGTTTCAAGATCGAGCTCCTAAAAAGTAATAAAAAGGTGTGTATTAAGAGTCCAATGGATACAATCTTTGGGGACGATAACTTTTAATTTTCAAGAAATTTTCTTTATTTTTTTTCTTGGAAGGAAAGGATATTGAAGTAAGGGGTATCATAGGGAAACTTAGCATGATAATCAACGCTAATGGCATGACAAAGCTTTTGAAGAAGGAACAACAAGGGGTAATTGCACAATTATGTTCCCTATGTGTTTAAACATCTAAGTCATCTATTTCTCAAGATATCCAAAGAGTCATTGACAATCATTCCAAGGTATTTGATACTCCCAAAGGTCTCCCACATATTTATGATCATGATCATGCTATTCACTTGATTCCAAAAATTGTTCCTCCGAACGTTAAACCTTACGGATATCCTTGTGCCCATAAGAGTGAAATTGAACGTATGGTTGTAGAAATGCTAGAGGCAAGTATAATTCAACCTAGTCAAAGTTATTTCTCTTCTACAGTAGTATTGGTGCATAAGAAGGATGGATCATGGCATATGTGTTTGTATTATAGAGAGCTAAACAAGCTCACTATTAAAGATAAGTTTCCCATTCATGTCATTAATGATTTATTGGATGAATTACATGGAGAAATTTACTTCACAAAGTTGAATCTTCGTTTAGGATATCATGAAATTATAATGAAGAAATAAGACATTCAGAAAATAGCATTTAGAACTCATGAAGGTCATTATAATTTTTTGGTCATGCCTTTTGGCCTTACTAATGCACCTTCCACATTTCAAGGTTTGATGAATTCCAATTTCAAACCCTTCCTTATAAAATTTGTGTAAGTGTTTTTTCATGATATACTAATCTATAGCAAGTCTTGGAAAGATTATGTTCAACATGTTGACAGGGTGCTCAAACTATTGTAGGAGAAACAATTGTTTACAAAATCCTCCAAATGTTTCTCTAGGGTACAAGAAGTGGAATATTTTGGTCATTTTGTATCCCATGAGGGGGTTAAGGAAGACCCTAAGAAAATTAAAGCCATCAAGGAATGGAAAATCTCCACAACCTTAAGGCATCTTTGAGGATTTCTCAGGTTTACAAGGTATCATCACAAGTCTTGTAAGAATTATGGGAAGATATCAAAACCTCTAACAACAATACTGAAGAAATATATATCTTTTTGGAATCCAAAAGAAACTAACGCCTTTGAACATCTTAAAGAGGTAATGTGTCAAGATCTGGTATTTGCTACACTATACTTCACAAAAACCTTTATTGTGGAATGTGATGTCTCATGAAATGTCATTAGTGTTGTTTTAATGCAAGAAGGAAGACCCATTTCTTTTGAAATTTGTCCAATCAAGGGAAATTATTTACATAAACCTATTTATGAGAAGGAAATGTTGGAAATACTACATGCAATGAAGAAATAATGTTGTTACCTAATGGGAAGACACTTCAAGGTAAAAAAATATCATGATAGTCTTAAATACTTCTTGGAACAAACATTATCATCAAAAGAAAAAAAAAATGGGTCACAAAGATGTTGGGTTAAGACTTTGAAATTATATACAAAAAAGGGAAGCAAAATGTTTTTGCAGATGCACTCTTGAGAAGCGATGAGGATGTGGAAGCATTTCTCTATGCCATTTTTATTATCCAACCTGATTGGATAACTAAAGCAAGTGATGAATGGAAGAATGATAAAGAGATATGGACACTCACTAAAAAATTGTAACAAGATGTGAGTGCATCTGATTCATTTATTAGGAAAAATGATTCACTGTGCTACAAAGATCACTTATATATATGTAAGAACTCCCAACCAAAACAAAAGGTTCTTTTGGAATTGCACACCTCCTATAGGAGGGCTCTCAGGATTTTTAAAAACTTACCATAGGGTCAAGGAGGAATTTATTTGGGATGGACTTAAATATGATATTCAAAATTTTATGGTGGAATGTTTGGTTTTCCAAGAAAATAAAGTTGAGACAAATAAGACCACGGGTATGTTACAACCTTTATCCATTCAAAGTCAGGCTTGGGAGGAGGTATCAATGGATTTTATCACAAGTTTACCCAAGTCTAAAGGAAAGAGTGTCATCATGGTGGTAGTTCATAGACTTACCAAGTATGAACACTTTTGTGCATTATCTCATCCTTTTAAAGAGAGTATTTTACAACCATTAGCCATTCCAAGTCAATGGAACAAGTGTTAATGTATTTTATTGCAGGTTTATCCAAATCTGAAGGAAAGAGTTTTATCATGGTGGTAGCTGATAGAATTACCAAGTATGCGCATTTTTGTGCATTATCTCATCCTTTCAATGCTAGTAAAGTCACTACTATATTTGTGGAAATAGTTCAAAAACTACATGGAAACCTAAAGATTATTTTAAGCGATAGAGATCCCATTTTTCACTCGAAAATTTTGGATAGAATTATTTTCTTGTCTTGGTACTCAATTAGCTCATATCTCATCCTATCATCCTCAATTTGACGGATAAAATGAGATAGTGGATAAATGTTTGGAAGGATATCTTCATTGCTTTGTATATCATAAAGAAAAACAATGGATCAAGTGGTTACCCCTGGCAGAATGGTGGTATAGCACTTCCATCCATACAGAAGCAAAAATGACCCATTTATGGTGCTTTATGGATACCATCAACTGTCCATCTCATCGTATTTAAGAGAAAATTCTAAGGTTCAAGCAGTGGAAGATCACACCGAGCATCAACAAAAAGTCACCCAAATCTTAAAGGATAACCTGACTCTACCGAAAAATTGAATGAAACAATAGGCATATCAACATTGTAGTAAAAGATGTTTTGATGTGGGTGATTAGGTATTTTTATGACTACAACCATACAAACAAATGTTCGTCAAGCAAGCTATGAATGATAATAAATTATAACCCAAGTACAATGGGCCTTACAAGGTGTTGCAAAAGAATTGTACTATGGCATAGAAATTGGAGCTTCCTGCATTTTCATGAGTACACCTAGTTTTCCATGTTCCATGATTAAATAAGGTTATAGGTGACAAGCTTCCAATTCAAACTATATTTCTAGAACTTGACGAGGAAGAAAAAATCATATTGGAGCCTAAAGAAATCACAGAAACAAGACTTTGATTGCTACGAAACAAATCAATTTCAGATTATCTCATTAATTGGAAAAACTTACCCGTTGAAGACTCCACATGGGAGGATGAGTATTTTATTCAGAAGCATCTAGAACTACTCAAGCATTGAGAACAACAAGTTTTTGAAGGAAAGGGGCATGTTCGGTCCTTATAATACTAGTGTAGCCCCCATATTGTTATTGTTGTGCCTCATAGAAACCCACTATTGTTATTTTTGTGCCCCATAGAAGCCCACTATTCTTATTGTTGAGCCCTTGCATTACTATTGTTATGTAGCCCCTAATTATATTTTTACCATTTAGACTCTTATATATACCAAGGAGGTATTTTCATTTGAATCATCCAATTTTTTTTCATTTATGTGATGCAAAAGGAGGTTTCCCCCTCGAAGAGGCTTATTTTCAAGTAGTTGATTTATCTTTTATTTTGTTTTTGTGATCTAGTTACAAAACAAGTCGGGTTGGGCCATTACCAAAATTGCTCAGTTGGGAAAGTTTGCAAGGTTTAGGGTCAGACATAACCTCCAAGTTGAGGTCAAGCTAGTTAAGGCCTAAAGCGTAGATGCCCTGGAGGGAGGCCGAGTCAACCTCTAGGTTGGGGGTCAATGGTCGGGCTCTTTGTTAAGTTTTAATGTGTCATGGAGTTGTGGATCAAGTCAACCTCTTATTATTCAGAGGAGTGTGCATATCCAAGTGGACTTGTCCATGATGGTGGGGATGGCACGTAAGGTGCCACATGGGTTAACATGTGATTTTCATGTGGAATCAATGATGATGTGGCAAGGGTGAAATGGCATATTTTTGAATGGTCATATCATTTAATCCGTGAGTCAGATCGAGATAAAATTTATATTGTTGGAAAGGTCTCAATGAGATGAGCACAACAATGTTACCCATTCTATGTTGTGAGAAAGTGGAAATTGGTAAAAAAAGTTAGACCCCATTTCTATAATTCGACCTTGGAGATTGGGTCAACACAATAATTACCTCTGTCTACTCTTGATTAGAGCTAGGGTTACTAGAGGATACATTACAAAATGTACTTTCAAGTGGTGAAAGAAGGTGTACTTTGTTTTGCTAGAAGGTAGAATATTTATTATGGAAAGAAACGAAGAAAATAAAGTCCAACAACCTTAATTTATCTTATTTTCTCCTTGAAAGGATTTTCCATTAGCTAACTATATCATTCTTAACCAAGTCCTAGTTTAATTCCCCTCACTCGTAACCATGTTTAAAATCTCCTTTCCTCGGATCTTCACTATCCTATGCAGAGGCCACTGCTTGAATTGAACCTTTGCCTCTTTATTTTCCATGAAGACATTACATTCCATGGAGATGATGAGGATCTTCCCTTGATGGATTGATATTTCCTAACAATGATGCCTCGAGTTAATTTGAAGAAAAATTATGGTTGACAAGTTTATTGTTTTGTTTGGTCAGCCTCTAGATAAACAACCATTGAAAAAAGAAAATTTGTATGAAAGGATAAAGATATGGATAGGAACACTACTATTACCTTACTCTTAACCATGTTTAAAATCTCCTTTCCCTGGATCTTCACCATCCTATGCAGAGGCCACTGCTTGAATTGAACCTTTGCCTCTTTATTTTCCATGAAGACGTTACATTCCATGGAGATGATGAGGATCTTCCCTTGATGGATTGATATTTCCTAACAATGATGCCTCGAGTTAATTTGAAGAAAAATTATGGTTGACAAGTTTATTGTTTTGTTTGGTCAGCCTCTAGGTAAACAACCATTGAAAAAAGAAAATTCGTATGAAAGGATAAAGATATGGATAGGAACACTACTATTACTTATTGGTTGTCTCAGCGTTACTACATTAATAAACACTTACAAACAACACTGAAAAATTGCGTAAACAAAAATGATAAAATTTCTATTGGAAACCAAGAATCTTATCAACATATTAATGTTTAATTTGCAAATTAGTTATTTCAGTTAGTCATCTTATATGTCCCATGAAATATCGTTAGGCATACCTTATATATACAAATGTTATGGCATGTCTGGGTTAAGGACATTTGATTTCAGGGTTATGGAGATTTTATTGAGTGTTCCATGCATTTTCAAATGAAAATTCAAAATTCAATAAGTCATTTGTATGTTATGGTCATTTCATTATTAAGATAAATATGTGAAAATTTTTAACATCAATATGTTATTGACAAATAATTTTTTAATCAAACCTTAATTGGTGAAAAATTAATTTAAACATCATTCTTAAAAAACATATTTTAAACATAATATTTTTTATGAAAAATATAAAAACCCAGAATGTTAAAAAAAATTGTCTTAAAAATCCAAATTCCAATCCTAATCTAAAGTATTCATTGAAATAGTTCTTCAATATTGTATAAAACTATTTGAAATCTTGTTTTTATAATCACAACAAGTAGTAATGGGTTGAGTGGCTATAATGTAGCAACAAGTAGTAATGGGTTGAGTGGCTATAATATAGAGGATGGTATATTTTAGATAGATGATATAATGTATGGGATTGAAATAGATTTCCTTTTAACACTAGGAAGTAATGGGTTCGTGATTTAGATTCAAAACGAAACTTAAATTCTGGATTGCAGGTTTCTGTGGAGTGGTTTTTGAGAGATTGAATTCGGATAATCCACAGTGTTCATCTTCTTTTTTGTCGACGTTTCGAGCCTAGAGCAAGACTCATCATCAGGACTTGATATACTGAGAAGAGAAAAGAAAAAGGATTTTGAGATAAATACGGTGAATGATGCTAGTTTAGGACGCTGAGCCGACTGTTTGATTAATACTTTGCCTAACTGTTATTTTATTATTTTATTATTTTGATCTTATTTAATAATGTGAATGCTTTAACCTAGTCTAAACTTAACGCTGCACCAATGTTATGATAGTTTTATAAAGAATTGGAAACCAATTCAAATATGGTGTTTTTTATTATGTTTTAGTAATAAATTTCATTATTAAATAATAATAAGAATAATTGTAATAATAATTTATGTTTTTATTAGAAACACATCTTTTTTCATAAATTTTAAAATATCAAAGCAAATTTTAAAATAAAATTTAAATTTACATTTCTATTTTTAAATTTTTAAATATTATTATAAAATTATAAAATTTATATTAACAAATAATAAAATAAAAAATATACTTATCAAATAATAAAATATTCAAAAAGGTTCATGGATCTTCACTTCATTTTCATTCCCAAGAATTCACAAAATCCCAACGAACATCATTAGCTCTATAGAAACATCAAATCTCTAACTTTGAGTTTAGTTTATGTGGTTAAATTAATAATAAAAAATTGTTTTCTTAATCTTAATTAGTCATGCAGCAGCATCAGTTAAACTTGAATGACCAAAAAGGTCAAAACCTTTCGTTTTACGAGAAGAGTTGGTTCTCAAAATGTAGGATAGGATTTGTGGGTAGAATAAGATTATTATTATTTATTGCCATGTAAACTATTAAATATAGCTATTGTTGTAAATGCTTGGATTTGATTTGTTTCATTGAGCCAAATTAGATTGTGCCGTCATATTTTCATGCATGTTTCAATTAATGAAATATAGACATAGCTAGGTGTGAAAAACTTGCAGAGTTGATTGTATCAATTCACTGTGTTAATAGTGCGTCTTCGTTCTATGACTGAGTCCGATTAGAATGAAATTACAGGGACACTCTGTGTGTGTATCAAGATTATAATCCCTGTATAAAAGCATGCAGACGAAGGGCCGAGGACAGTGAAAAAGGGGGCGAGACTTATTTTTTGACAATGGCCCACCTTGTATATATGTATATTCAGGAATGGTTGGTGCTAATATTTGCTTTGCATAATGAGGGTATTTTTCTCAGTCCTCGTGGTTTATAAGTTTAAAATTGGAGGGGTAAAGTATCTATGTCTTTGTAGATTTAATAGTCAAATTGCTGTGCGGAGGTGGATCTCTTGTCCTGTAAACAAAGGGGTCTCATACACCAATTTGGTGTATGGCTTGATCTGTGCCGTTAAAATTGACAAATAATAATAATTATATACAGAAAGGAAAATGCCACATAGCTTTGTGCGGGCACAAATTCCCTTTGAGAGTTTTGACTCCAAATATATATATAAATAAATAAATAAAGTCCCTTAGGCTACACCACCATAGTAGTATCAGATTAGGATAATTTGCTCAATTAAATTTTATGGAGGTTGAAGATGAAAATTGCAGCAATTAAATTTTATGGAGGTTGAAGATGAAAATTGCAGCAGTGACTTTCTAATTTGATCTCATTGCTAATTCAGGTCAAAGGATGCAAAGTTACATATAATGGTGTGAAGGCTGCATTATATAGGTTTGTATAATTCTTCCGCATGAACTATTTGAGGATGCATGTGATCTTATTAGTATGTGTGGAGAAGATCAAGGAGTGTAGAGCCTAGAGCTACATGAAGGATTGAGTATGGCATAATGACCATAGAGATTGATGTGTCTATCTGAATTAATCAACGTGGATCGCAAAAGCAGAGCCAAGCACGAGTTTTGGTGTAGATTGGAACAAGTGAATCGGAGTACAAGGATGATGTTTTTGAATTATGATTGAGAAACAAGGTAAATTATAAACAACGAATTTGTATTGACAAGGAGAACTAAGAGATTGCATCAATGGACAATAGAAGAGATTGGATGACAAGTAATGAATCTTTTTGTTTTTAACTAATTTAAAAGAAAGTTCTGAAGCACGTAGTAACATACAGAAAAGATATTGTGGCAGAAAGTTGCATCAAGAGAATTATGATAGAGGAGAAAAGAGCTAGTAAGGCCCTCAAAGTAAAGGATTTTGGCAGAAGAAAATTGCATCAACAAATGCTGCAAGTAGGCTTCCACTGGAGATTGAAAGTGAAGAGAACAGTAGAAGTTCTTAGGAGAAGAAGAGTGTGAGTAGAGTGTAGAAGCTAGAAAAGAGCAAGGAAAGTTAAACAAGGAGGTTCTAAGAGACCAAACCATAAAGATACCAAGAGGTCAAGCTCAAGGAAAAGCTTGAGTTGGGGTTAGATAACAAGTAAGGAGACTCGTTACAAAGAAGGCTTGGTTGCAACACACAGTGGGCATGGAGGAGCTCACAAAATGGAAGATATAAATGACTAAAGACAATCAAATGAGAAGTTCAGAAAGAAGCCATAGGAATAAGAGAATAAATGATGAAGATATTGACAAGGAAATGGATGAGATGATACCAAAACTCATCAATCTAAAAAAGATGCTATAGAAGCGAATTAGAGAATAATTAAGAAAATGATTGAGTGTAAGGAGAGTCAAGTGGCTTGCTAAGAAATCATTTACTAAGAAATTAATGCAAAGAATGGACACTGAGGAGAAACTCAGGGTAAATGAGTACAAGATGAGAGAATAAACTTGTGAACTAGAACAAGGACCAATACTTGGACATGAGGAGGAGGATGATGATGGTATGATGATGTTCTCAGATCAAGACAAGGGAAGGATGTTAGTGGCATCTTCAAATATTGAAAATCTCATATTTTTAAATTTAATTATTTGTGTGAGTGTTATTTGCAGTTACCAAATACAATGGAGCTGAACAGATACTAGACATTGTGGAAGAAGCAAAATTTCCACAAAGGAAAAACTTTTCTTGTGGAAAACAACAAGGTTTAGCAGACTATGAAAATGGACAACCTCAAAGAACTATCACAAGGGAAGGAATTTCAGCATTGGTTCATGAAAACAACATTGGAGAAGGGCATGAAATATTTCAATACTCTATAAGTCTATGAAAAGAAGAGTAATTTCAAAGGTATATTTAGTTGATTGTACCATCTTTTACTAGATACTTACCTGATTATTTTTGAAGGAATTTTATTCCAAATTGGAAACAATTGGAGATTGGGAAGAAAGAAGGAACCAATGTTTTGAAGAATTGTATATTGGAACAATGTGAAAATAGTGAAGGAGGAGCTATTGAGAAAAACTCAACTCAAGTTAGTTCAATGAGTTTAGAGGAGGTTAAAGATGATCAAAGATGGGAAGACAATTGATAACTTTTCATACTAGAGGAGAAGACATCAATGTTTTATATGATCAATAAAAGAAGAAGATTGGCTTACGAAGGAAATTATGAACAAGATAGAACCGACCAAAGAATTTCCTTGAAGAGAAATGGGAAGATCTATACAAAGAAAGAATTTGTTCTAAGGAACAATGATGAGGATGTTAAACATAGCCAGGGAATTACCTGAGATGAGATAAAAGTTCAAAATGGAGCTTGTGTGTATGGTGAGACAGGAAACCATAAATATGTCGAAGATAGCTAGATAGAAGATCAAGATGTATTGAAAAATGAGGAAATGAAGACTGAAGATGAAAAGTAAGCCTGAAAGGCAATGTTCAAAATTTTCAGTGAAGAACTAGTTGCTGGAAGAATTGTTATCACAACCTAAATTTGAAACTTAAGATATTAAGGTAATGATTTTACCTTTAGTAGATTCTATTTTGTTAAGTAATAGTTGATATATGCTGATAGAAAGTGAAAAAGGGGTTGTTTTTTAAGATAAAAATAAGGTTCTAAGAAAGCATCTTTTGCAAGAGAACAAGCCTTAGATACTAAAATTTTAGGATTGGTTGAGTTTGTAGAAACATTAAATCAACATAAAAATTCAACAAACAAATAACGGAATATTTCTTTGAAGAACGTCAACTTACAAGTAAATTATTATGATGGAGTTTTTAGGCAACCAAATATTTTAGAAATTTGCAAATGGAAGAGAATTTATACAACTCTCACATATCACATTATTGGGAAGTTTACAACTGAATGGAAGATGGTGCTTCAAGGTGATAAGAGATGGAAAGGAAACTGTGTGGAAGAAGTAATGCAATTTTTGGTTTGATAAAGAGAAGAATTATTTACCAAGTGTCAGGTATCAAAGAGGAAGATTAAAGGTAATAAAGGAACAAGAAAGAAAGGTCAAACACAACTAGAAGGAATCTGGAAAAAGCGATGACATGAGGGAAGTCATTTGGGTTCAAAATGACTAATATTACATAGTTTTGAGATGGTTGATACATAAGTGTATCGATGTAAGTATGGAGCTTGTTGAAGAAAATATAACAATGAAAGAACATGAAAAAACTATTATGTCATGTGCATATCAGAAGAGTGAAAACCAAAGAGATATTTTGGAAAGAATTAAGGAGGAATGGATGGAAAGTGTAATTCGGTCCTAGATTTTAAATTTGCTAATGCTAAATGTATTTTGTAGAATAACAAACAAAATATTTTTGGAGATATTTTGACTTGTGCAAATGGAGATGAGCATAGAAGTTTTGGAGATAGAAGCAATCAAACACTCTTATTGAATCAAGAAGATGATGCTTGGAATGGAAGAATAAGAGTTTCTGCAACTCTTATACAAGGCCTTGTTGAGGCATAGAAGGATTGCCAAAAATGTAAAGTTGCAACATGTAAACAAATATTGTTGTTAACTTCAAGAGGAAGTGAAAACCAAAGAATTGTGGGAAAGTGCAATTGGAGGAAGCCTAAATATAATGTATTTTTGGCAAGTTTCAAAGGTTCAAGAGAAAATTCCTACAACATATAAAGCACTGGCTTTATATTTTCATACCAAGTGAGGGGGTAAGTGTCTTCATGGATAAAAGGATTTCACTTGGAAGAATGAACATATGGACAATGGAAGCAACAGAGAAATTATGTCATGCAATTTATACAGATCAACAAGTTGAAGAACTATGGATTGTTACGCCTGATAAACTAAAGGAAACAACTTAGAGAAAATATATGGCAATAATGATAGATTCACAAGACAGAGTAGTTGAGAGAGGATGCATGGAGCAAGGTTTAAATATTTTGAAACCTTAAGAAACCATTTGTGTAAGTTCCAAATATTTTTTCAAGGAGTAATTTGTCCAATTCAAAGAGGCAACAATCAACAACAAAAAACAGGATCGAGGATAAAGACTTTCAAGTGGATACATAAAAATAATTACAACAATGAGAAAATGATTAGTGATGAAAGTTGGAGTAACAAAAGCAAAATTAGGTTTGGGATCCTAGAACCTTGTAAGCAGTAACAAAGCAATAAAATGACAATATGGCAAATGGAAAGCTCCAATATAAGATTTGTGTAATGTTCCCAATTTTTGTGAGTGCAAAATTCACTAAGGAGTTTTGCCAATTTTTGGTGATACTAAATAAAAAGGAGAAAATATTATTTTGTGGGAGAAAAGTGGAAATTATTATTTTAATGAAGAATGGCGAAAAAGTAATATTTTATTAGTGGAAGGTGGGGACCACCAAGGGAGAGGACTAGCAATTATAAATAGAGCTTGGAGGCCTCCATTTGGTATCTTTGACACTTGAAAACAAACACTCATCTGTACACTTTGTTGTTTAGCAAGTCTACCAGTTGTTTAGCCACGAGTCTCTCAAGCAGGAGATTCAACCTCTACTTCGGGGGACCATCCGTGCCCGCCCTAGGGAGGTTGTTCTACAGGAGTTTTTAGGAGTTTCAGGGCAACAACACACATCAATAACCAATGTAGAGAGGGGAGTGTGTATTTCTAGGCAGCCATGAATCACGCAGAGGGAGTTTGAGACCAGCAGGGATCTCATTGCTTGTCGGGAGGTCAGGGAGCTAAGGTAGCAGCATTGGGTAGGCATTTTCACTGGAGCTTTTAGCTAGCTGAGCCAACATACCAACAATTCGCATTTCTGGGCAAAGGGACAATGCAGAGGCCACTCAACAGAATTTTGTGGTGTTTGGGAGCAGTTGATCCAGGCCAAGAGTTCATTTGGGAAGTTAGGAGTTGGATAACAGGGGTGAACCCAACATTTTGGAGGAGTTTGCAGAGGGATTTGCAGGCAGTTTCCAGTGGGTCGAATTTGGAAGCCATAATTGGGGTGAGGCTCCAAGGGGGTCAAAAAATAGAAGTCAAAACCATCCAAATTCTCTTCTGGGTTATTTTGGGTTTTTGCCAAGGAGTCTGAGGTTAAAAGAATATAAATTTCTTGGTGGTTTTAGTGCACTTTCCAGCCATTCAAAATTCAATAGTACAACAATTTTCTAGGAAACACAGTGCAGATTGATGCAGCAGCTGGGCAACCTTCATCTCAGCCATTTTCCTACCTGGGTTTGGTCTTGCTTGTCCATTGAGACAAGCCCAGGTGCACCATTCCACTATCTATTGTATTTGGCTTGCAAAAATATAATAAAATGGCTCAAAAGTTCTTCATTTGCAGTTTTTCTATGGGTGCTTGATGAATATTTCGTTTTTGTATTTTGCTGCGTAGAATATTTGTTGTTATCACTTGTATTTCCTATTTAGGATCATTACAGTGGTATCAGAGCATGATCTTGGCTAGTTGTGGAGTAGCCAGCAAGATCATGGAAGATTTGGGCATGCATGCACTGTGATGGGTGAACTATAGACAAACCCATGGCTCAAGGGAGAGTGAGTATCATTGAGGGAAAAATGACCCTCTCCAACTTTGATGGTTCAGCTAGGAGTTCTGTTAGAAAATGGGTACAAGAATTATGCATATATTTTTTTAGATCCCTAGTTCTGTTAGACATGTCACTTTTCACTTGGATGGAGATATTATGGAATGGTGGTACTGAGGGTTGATGACGTTGGGTCATGTACGTATCACATCCTACAAAGAGTTCATACAGAGGCTCATGGAGAGATTTGCCTGAAAGGACACTAGACCCCCTCAATGGGAGTGGATAAGAAGAGGAAAGATAGAGGATGAGACCAAGAGGCATTTCTACTGGAGGAGACTGAGCTTTAGATGTCAGAAGCTCGAGGAGGAGGTTGAGTAGGATGACATGCAGGATGGTGAGGGGCACATCAATATACCCAGTGTGGCACAGGAGTCACCTTTGTTGGAGGCCTCTTTGGTATCTCCAGCTCACACCTTGGTTAAGGGAGTAAAGCATACACTTGAAGGGCCATCTATTGATGAGATGTCAACGGTTGAGGAGGTACCCAGTGCTATGACCCAGTTTCTAGACGATGGCTACCCATGACAACTTGATAAGGTGCTTGGAGGCATACTTGTCATTGAGGAGGTACCAAAAGAGATAAAGGGGTCCAGAGTGGTGACCTAGTTTACAGAGGATATACTCCCTTCATAGTTTCATCAATTTTGGGCTATCCTTCTAGCGTTGAGAAAGAAGGTGACGACAGTGCGAGAAGCCATTCTACAACAAAACGAGGAGTTGGAGGGCATGAGAGCAGTTTGTACTGAGTCAGCAGCCACACTCACTCGCGTTGGGAAACGGTTGGGTTCCCTAATGGTTCAGTTGGAGTGCACATTGGAGTGATGGGGCAACCCTACTCAGACATTACAGGCCAGTGGCACTAACAGGTTACCACTACACATTGGAGAGGGAGAGGCAAATTCACCTCGACATATTTTATGTGTTGACCAGGATGGTGAGATGAGGCAACATGAGTTGCGCAGGGGGCATCCTTGGTAGGATGGAGGGTTAGTTTTATGTACGGGAGTTTATGTTCTCGATCCTTCCCTTAGAGTTGGATGGCGAGATATATTGAGTTGGTATCTAGTGGAGCTGGCTAGGAGGTTAGATGAATCCATGGCCACAACTTAGTGGAGGCTATGGATTACCATAGGGGCTCAAGGGCCAAGCTATTGTTGGGATCTAGGTGGGATTCTCCATCACATTGTCGAGTCAGTAGGTCATGGTAGTAGCTATGTGATGGACTCGGTGGTTTGGGTGCTCACACCTTTTCATATCCCCTTCAGAGCTCCTGACAACACTAGTGACAGGATGGATTGGTAGAAGAATAAGCAGATTTCATGAGTTGTCATAGCATATTGATTGTGCATGGAGTAAGAGATTGATTAGCTTACTCTGGTAGGAGCTTGTAGGAGGAGGTGGCATCGGCAGACCACCGAACAAGGAATTACAAGGATACGGTGCTCTCTCATTGGTATATTGGACACCAGAGCTACTGAGGATAGACACAATAGTGTCATTCCCATTGGCATGTGAGGAGTCAGATAGCTTAGGTCTTTCAGGGAAGATGTGGAGATGTAGCCCACATCATGGAGGGATTACTAACAGAGTGGTGGATGCATTGGCACATGCAGGATGGCATATGATACAAGGTGGTACGACAGTAGGTAGTGGTACCCAGGTGTTATAGACATTTTTGGGCACTGCAACCCCAATCATATATGTCCATAAACCAAGGGCTTCTGAGTCCCTAAAAGTGTTGTTTCATGCCCTAAAGGAACAAGGTTAGTTGATTACATCATCTCCCAGAAGTTCTCCACAGAAAACTGGTCAAAACTGGACCATACAGGTTGCTCAGTGCTAAAGGTGTGATGCATATTACCTGCCCAGTGTAAAAGGTGCGATGCATACTGGAAAGCCCTTCTGTAGGGTGCGATGGGCGAGAATGGACAAATGGCAGAGACATTTTTCGAGGTGGATGATCATGGAATCTTCCAGAAACTTCTCCTGTGACACTTGCCTCTCTGAATTTGCCCAGGGATGAGTAAGATATCATCAATATCCAAGTGGAATCAAGAACTATCAGAGAGAAGACACTAATCAAAATCCCAGAAGTTGACTCACCTCCCTGCAATCATCTATATATGGATCCCTCATCCCAGAGATCCAGAGGCTGGAATTTTGTATCTTGTAAGGAAGTGCTATTGGTTTCTTGGTGGAATATCATAGTGTTGGGTGATCTAAGCTTTTCATGAGGTGAAGAAGGGCTTTCATGCTGGGAGGATGATGTTGGGTCAGATCAATGGGTTGTAATCCTCTCTTCTAATCTTTATATCAATAAAGCTATTCAAGTTTTCCTCCACATTCTTGTATGTCTGATAGTATATGCATTTATGTGGTCAATATATATCTGGTCCTATATTGCTTATGATTGTAGATCTCTGCACTTTGAAGGTGTTATGCTTCTTTGACTTTACAGGTACTCTTTGAAGCAGAGTGGTCAAGGGAGAAGCGCAAAGACCTGTTGGTGAGGAGAAGGAAAGCAAGGAACTGAGCGAAAGATCGAGGTTGGTATTCTTTGATCCTCTCCTATCTACTTCTCATAAAGGAAAACGAAAGTAAATTTAATCTGTTTGTTTCTAAGATAGCTACCCGTCTTAGGGGACTAGCAGCTCTGCATAGAAACTAGATTTCTCGATAACAAAATGGAAAATCCGCTGGGGAGCGAATAGCTTGTTTGCTTGTTTATACTTGTTTACTTTATAAACTTAATGATGGAGCCTGAAGTTAAGCCAGCTAGCCTTCGAACTGCATTTGCTATGCAAGTGCAAAGTAGATCAATGTTGCTTTAGTCTATCTTCGGGTTTTGTTTATAAACTGAACAATTGATTTGCAAACATCCTACTTGCCCTAGTGGTCACTCTAGTAACCTCATTAGATTAGCCCCTGTGATTTCTATTTACTGACTATCATTAGTTCGACCTAAATCCCCGAACTAAGCTGTAAACTGTGACCAAGAACAAAGTTGAAGTCTCGTCTCTGGACCATCACACCTTCTAATCTTGGGAATCTGGATGCATCACACCTCCCGTGTGTATTAGGTGCGCTACATCGCACTTTCCCTGTGTTGCAGGTGCGCTGATCAAATAAGACCTCTTCTGCTTCCAGATTTTGGTTTCTTTGTTCACTCTCTTTAGCTATATTCAGGATTTTTGCTGTCTATGATCAATATACCACTATGGAAACTCCCTTTCTTTGCATGATTCTGCCTCCATAGTACAAATAATTGTGAATGTTTTTATGTATTGTGCACCATTTACAGTTCTCTTTTACAAAAGGTAGCGTAATCAAACTATCGTCTTTTGATTTGGAAGTGTCGCAAGTGTCGTTTTCATTCAAAGAAAAGAATCCTATCATTCTTGATGGTCGATTATACAGTTACTTTTTTATTTGATTTGAATTAGTAGTTTTTCAAGTGTCGAAAGCAGTTTTCAATTCAAAGTCGCAAAGTGTCGTCATTATCTTCCTTTCGTTTTTGAAGAGAAATTTGTTAGTACTGTCGCCTTGAAAAGATAACTCAGATTTGTACTCAGCATTCTTTATGTCATTCACACATTAAGAAAGTGGAAAGACAAATACATGCATGTGCATTTTCATTTAGACTGCTTGTTGGTTTGATTTAGGACAGTGAATCTAGTGTGTGCTCTCTGCTCTATGTTGAAAGAATATCATCTTTCTTTCTTTAGTAGCTAGTATTTTCATTGCAAAAATAAGATTAAACGATTTTTTATCATCTTAGATTGCATTTTAGGAATTGTATATCTACATCACACGGTGAACCTGAAATGAAAATTTCTTAAGAAAGATCAACTGTAAAATAAATTCAATGAACATAAAAACGCTTTGGAACCTAATGCACAACATCTAGAAGTCTAGGCTAGAGACGTATTCCAGCGTCGTAAAGCTTGGTAACTATCGCTTTCATCATAAGTTGGGTGATTCCTCCTCTTTGAGACGACAAGTGCTAGTACGGACTTGTGCTCCCATGTATCGTCGAGTATATATTGGGAGACCACAATAGGCTATATCCTTTATCCATAGGAAGCGTGTCTGTCGCCCTATCAATCACAATGCACTGAACACAGCATTCAGGAAGATTGACTTCCGTACCGTAAAAAGTATTCTGCAGTTTTGTGATTGGTTTGGTAATCCCCCTGTCTAGATTTCCAAAGTAGTCTCTTTTGTTCCTTTTCAGAATCCTTAAAGGAAAAGGTCCATCTGAGCACTTGTCACTTCAGGATCATTAAAAATCGAAGGCAACTAGAGTCATCTTTTGTTTTTTCTAGACTCTTAAAAATTGAAAAAGCAAGTTGTGTCAAAGCATCTAAAATTCATTTAATTCAGAATCATTTTCCCCTTTATTTTTAGTTGATCGAGTAATCCACAATCGTGGAGGAAATTCAATCAAAACCCCGTCGTTCACGGAGACTTACGAGTCAACCGTCTCTGTCTCCAGAAACAAAACTATTCCGGACAAAGCAAACTCATTTAACCTGATCAAATTCCCCTGGTTTGGTTGGAACAAGTGTTCCGACACCCTCAAAGACTACGGTTACTCTAAACATTTTTGGTATCCCTGCCTCTATAGAAGAAGTTCCACAGCCACAAGAGGAGAGTAGAACTGATCCTAGTGTGACGATAAACACTTCTATTCCTGAACCGGATCCATCTACAGTTGATTCGGAAGGTGTTATTCCCCAAACATCTGTCACTGCCGAATCTATACCTTCTTCGGCACTGGAAATATTTTATAGACCTGACGGTCTCCCTCTTCCACCTAGATTGATTGCTATAGAAGAGATTGTGGAGGATCCTCCATCTAGTACTCCATTGCATTTTGGAGTTGGGATCACCCTGTATCCTTCTTCGTCAAAAATTAGTCTCCCGTCATCGGAAGTTCCTGTAGAATCGCTAGGAAATCTTTTGGATAGACTAGATATGTCTGAACAACCATTGACATCTAGGACTGTGTCATCTAACACAGCAGCGGCAGAACCTCCTGCTGTTATTCCAACAATGTTCGTTGGCGTACCATCTATCCCAACTAGCTCTCAATCGCTGGATGGAATCCATCCAGTGGCTGTTTCGACAGTATGGTCTGTTCCCATTTGTTCATCCGGAATAATATCTGGAATCTCTTATGTTGAGTCTCAGCAAATTGATCCTTCGCAATATCAATTTGGGCAGTCCAATCCTCAAAGGCAAATCATTCCTTTGAGCACTGGATTACCGTCGTATGGGGGACAATATACCCTTTCATTGTCTCCTCCAGGAGAACAAACATACGAGAGTTCACAATAGAATTCAAGTTATGCTGGAATTACATCCAGTGGTTGGGTGTCAATACTGCCTCAACAACCAAGAGTTGTATACTCAATGCAACAAAGTCTTCCTATGTCAAATATCCCCACTACACCAACTATTGTGACGATGTCGCAAGTACAAGCGTTGCCTGTTGTATGCCAACCTCAAGTCTCTCGGATCGCAATTCAACAGCCTCTTGTCTCTACGACGCCACCACAATCATCGATTAGTGGCTCCTTAACTGGAGTGACCCAGGCTCAAACGAGTACCATCACCCCTCATCTTGTTCAAACAGCCAGTATTGGACAACAGAAAATGGTTTCACAACCATGGTTGGTGCAATATAAACAACCACAATTCCAACAAGTTTACCAAGGATCTAAGCACCAAATCTTTGCAAGTAATGGGCAGTCGTATATTCAAAACGGTCAACATCAACCATTTCATAGTGGTTATGCCCATCAACCTTACCAAAGTTATCAGCATCAAATGCACTATGCTGGTATGCAAAGACCCACTACTCAGGCAATCCCATCTTATCCTGGGTATGCTTCACCGAACCTGAATCAACAGTTGCCCTTCGTGGCAACTTTAGAGTTACCAGATCTAAATCGGCTGACAAACAATCCAATTTCTTACGCCCCTTGGTGGCCAACGATTCCACATAAACTTCCGTCGGATATTCCTAAATTTAATGGAAATCCGGGTGAAGACCCGTCGAATCATGTGATGACCTTTCATCTGTGGTGTTCATCTAACACTCTAAACGATGATTCGATTAGGCTTCACCTTTTTTAGTGAACGTTAACTGGTCCGGCAGCAAAATGGTATATCGAATTACCTAGAGCTTCATTCGATAAATTCAACACCCTAGCCACAACCTTTTTAACCCATTTTCAGTTACCCATAAGGTACGAAACAGGAACAGAGCTTCTTACCAATTTCAAACAGACAACGACCACTCACATATCTGATCATATTCATGAGTGGCGACGGCTTCGTAGAATGGTAAAAACATATGTTCCTAATCAACTGCTAGCTGAATGGTTTATTAAGTCATTATTACCTTCTATTACGAAAGATGTGGCAAAGGGAGGAGTCGTCACTGAAGAGCTAGATATACTCAGTCTAGCACTACTCTACAATAAAATCCTTGATGCTCCTAGATCAGAATTCTCCGTTCCTCCCCCTCCTAAATCAAGCAAAGACTCTCATGCCAGCGATGGCGTGATAGGTGCGACTAGCACAAAAACAGTAAAAGCTACATCAAAGAAGGCTTGTACGATTTCAAGTCAAAATGAAAATGAGGAACTTCTCGCCTCAAAGGTAAATTCTGTGTCGACTGACAAAGGCAAAGAACCAAAGCAACCAGGGGGCAAGAAGAAAAAGAAAGGGAAGAAGAAAAAATAGGAGGAGTCGTCTCTTGAAAAATCTTCTGCAAACCCTTTTGGAGATAGGAAACCAAGTCATCCATGCTTCATATGTGATGAGGATCATTGGACGAAAGATTGTCCACATAAAGCCGAGCTTAGAAAATTCTTTAAGAATTCAAAAACCTCGGCGGTATTGACTGATCCATTTCTGAATCCAGGAACAAATCTGGTTGCTAGTGACAATGCTTCCCCGTCCCAAGTGCTAATGTTGTCTATTTGGAAGCAGCAAAATGATACTTTGATATCGACAAGGAAAACAAGGCTAATGATCAACCTAGTAATTCAACAACAACTTCGACCGAAGTTGTGCCACCCATCATTCCTGAACTAACGATAAAGCCGCCGAAGGGAGTAGTACAAAAATCGACATTTAATCCTCGTGCCAGAGCAGCACAGCATTATAATATAGTGGAGGATCTGGCCCAATCGCCGTCTGCTATGTCGACACTTGAGGTACTGCAAAATTGCCCCTCCCAAAAGCAGGCTTTATTATCAGCAATAGGTGGGATTGACCCAACGGATTCCAACCTTGTGGCCTTTAATCATAAAGGATATGACCCTCAGTTACCAGCTCAACTAGCTTTCCTTATTCAAGTGAAAGCCCTCAACAAAACTATTCATCGGACAATTATTGATGACGGGGCATCTACATTTATTATGTCGATGAGTTGCTGGAAAACTTTAGGATCTCCACCCTTGTCTTCGATGACATTAAAAGCATTTGATGGATGAACATACACCCCATATGGGATTTTAAGTAACTTGCAAGTCGAACTGGGAGGAAAAACAGTAGAAATTGATGTTGAAGTGATCGACGGAAACCTTTATTACAACATCCTACTGGGAAGGCCCTGGATATATGCTATGGCTGTCGTTGTGTTGACCTAATTCAGTAAGATTGCATTTCCCTTCCAAGGAGGTATTACAATCGTTGACCAGAAAACATTTCTCCCCAACAGTTCACAAGTTACGGGAAGCGTTCCGATGATCCATGGAAGCCCTCATTCGCTTCAAAATATTGGAGTAGGCCTACTAAAAGACCCTATATTAATGGAGACTTTTTCCCTACCGCCTCCAATCAATCTGGCGGAAGTGGCAACGGTGGGAACCTGCAATATGATATATTCTATTCAAAAGATGTCCGAAAATGATATTAGCATGGATCATCTGCAAGTATTACCTCCAAGCCCAATAGAAATATTGTAGCAATCAATGTTTTCGGCATGGGAGGCAAACCCAAATCAACGCTCATCAAGCATTTGGATAGATAGGTCTAAGGAATATGGCACCCCTTCAAATCCTTGGTCGGAAGTACATTCTATAGACGAAGGAATTTTTCAATCAATGATGATTGATGGGGCACCATGGGAAGATTACCACCATCGTTCCCATCTTCTAGATTACAAGGAAGATAGTTCCAGTGAACTTCATCATCCCTCAGTTTTTTATTTTCTATCAAATACTGTAAACACAGTGGATTTCGAGCGAAACATGTCCAATATTGAAGAGACTATCACCATAAATATCTCGACCAAAACAGTTGTTGTAGAGAATATTCATGTCGACAAATCTTGTTCTTCTTCAAAACTAGAAATATATTACGCTCTTTTTCGCGAGTTCAGAGATTTCTTTGCTTGGTCGTATGATGAAATGCCAGGCATTGACTCGAGCATAGTTGAACACGAAATTAAGATGTATCCAGATGTCAAACCAGTACGACAATGACTACGGTAAGTGCACCCCAAGAAAGCCGCTACCATCAAGGCAGAAGTTGAAAAACTTCTCCATGCCGGTTTTATTTACCTGATTCCTCTAACCGATTGGGTATTGAATATTGTTCCTATAATGAAAAAACAAGGAACGATTAGAGTGTGCGTCGATTATAGGGATGTAAATCAAGCTTGTCCGAAAGACAACTACCCTACACCCTTCATTGACCAGATAATTGATGAATGCGCCGAATGTGAAATCTTTTCATTTATGGATGGATTTTCTAGGTATAATCAAATTAACATCCGCCCATAGGACCAGTCAAAGACTGAATTTATTTGTCCGTGGGGCACATTCGCATATCACAAGCTACCCTTTGGTTTAAAGAACGCGGGAGCAACATTTCAGACGGCAATGAATTATGCCTTCCATGACATAAAGAACATCATTCAACCATATCTCGACGATCTTCCGGCTCATTCGCGAAAGCGGACCGATCATCAACAACATTTGAGAGCGATATTTCTACATTGCCGACACTACAAGATACAACTCAATCCACACAAATGTGTGTTTTGTGTCAGTTCTGGTCGTTTACTTGGCTTTGTGGTCTCAAAAGACGGGATTTGTCTAGACCCATGTAAGGTTCAGGCAATCATTGATTTTCCTCCACCTTCAAATTTGCTTCAGATTCAGAAACTCCAAGGGAAAGCAAACTTTTTGATGAGGTTCATTCCAAATTACGCCAAACTTGCTAAAGGTTATACTCATCTATTGAAAAAAGAAGTACCCTTCATCTTGGATCAGGTTGCACAAGCTTCCTTTGATGCTTTAAAGGAATACCTAATAAAAGCATCATTAATGTATGCTCCTGATTATCAAAAAGACTTTAACCTTTATCTGGCTGCAGCAGATACAACCATCACAATGGTTTTAGTTCAAGAAGACAATGGAATTGAGAATCATATATATTATTTGAGTAGAAACTTAAATGATATGGAAAGAAAATACTACTACGTTGAAAAGCTAGCTCTCGCAGCTGTTCAAGCAATACAGAGATTTCGACACTATGTCCTCTTTCGAAAAACTACCATTTTGTTAGATTGCAACCCAATGACTTATATATTGTCGCGACAGTTGCTGGGGGGAAAATATTCAAAATGGATAGCAATTTTACAAGAGTTTGATCTGGAATTCATAAAATCCAAATCAAAGAAAACCCTAGTTTTCACAGAGTTACTATGTGATCTCCCATCGTCGTCTAACGATGCAACATCAGAAGAAGCAATCGTGGACGAATCTTTTTTTGTGATATCTTCAAGCAATCCGTGGTATGGAGACATAATAATCTATCTCCAAACCCAAACATATAGGTCTAATACCTCCCGCTCGGAACAACAACGCATTAGATACCAAGCAAAAGACTGCATGATCGTCGGTGATACGCTTTAGCATCATGGTATCGATACAGTTCTACGGAGGTGCCTCACCCACGAGAAGGCCGAAAAAGTCCTAAATGATTGCCATTTAGGCGCGTGTGGGGGGGCATCAATATAGTTACACTATGGTGCAAAAGATTTTACGCGCAGGGTACTTCTAGCCAACAATATTCAAAGATTGCATAACCGCAGTCAGAAGTTGCCATGCCTGTCAAATCTTCGATCGCAAAACCAGAATACCACCCACACCTCTGCAACCAGTAGTTGTTGTTGGGCCATTTGCCAAATGGGGCATTGATTTCATGACATGTAACTGTTAAGTTATGGTATGTTCTATTCTTATAACAGTTTACTTCTTTTCCTTATTATGTTCGAAAGATTAGCAATCACACGTACATAAAGTAAAGTGTAGATAGAACATTAAACGATCGACAGAAAACAAGCCAAGACAAGAGACACAAGATGTGGCGGCTAGCCAGGGACAAACCCCACAATGTGTGGGGAAACCCTTTGATCAAATCTTCTTTTATCTTCAATAATTCAGCAGAGAGAAATAGTACAATAAATCTGATTCATATCAGCAGTAGCAAACCCTAGATCAACAGCATCAGCATTAGCGGCTTCATTATCAAACTAGGGCAGACAATATCTTGCAAACCGTTCATCGGATTGACTTCATTCCACCACCAAAAGTTGCGGCTTTTAGAGGAGGTTCAGATGAACCTACATCACAATTCCAAAGAGGATATATTCTAGGCCACGCAGGTCAATCTTTACTTCTGCAATTGCAGCTTCAGTTTCAGCAGTTTCTGGCTTCAAACTAGGGCAGTCGATATCTTGTAAACCGTTCATCGGATTGACTTCATTCCACCACCAAAAGTTGCTGCTTTAAGAGGAGTTTCAGATGAACCTATAACGCAGTTCCAAAGAGGAGATATTCTAGGCCACGCAAGTCAATATTTACTTCTGCAGTTGCAGCTTCAAATTCAACAGCTTCCGGCTTCACATGTGTGAGAGAGACCCATTTCAGCGCAGTAGAGAAGAGACTCATTTCTACGTAGTAGAGAGAGAGAGAGATGTGATGAGATGAGTGAGTCCAAATGAGGAAAAGTCCTCTTATATTTATACACAACATTGGTGGGTGAATAGATGCGACTGTTGGGCTTCTGAGCCTACATGAGTTGTAGGTCGACTTGATAATAATTCCATAATCAAAATAAATTCATATCTCCATGAATACTTATCGGAATCGGATGATATTTATATCAATCCTACACCTCTCGACGAGAGGAATATAATAAAAATATTATCAGCCATGAATAAGATGACCCACATGAAGTTTTGCGCTGGTTGCCAATTTTAACACTCCCTCTCAACCATGGAGAACTTCATCTGCAATCTATCTATCGGTCGTTACTATTCATCCATCAAATGCACTGCCCTATACAGCCTGACCCTTGCCCTACTCTGCTCTATTCTGCCTGTTCTGGTTTGTCTTGTTCTGCCCTGCACTGATCTATACTGTTTTGCTCTATTTTGCTCTGCTCTTGCATTGTTCTGTTCTGCTCTGCTTTTGTCCGAATTATGAAGAAGAAGAAATGATCAAGGATGTATCATACTGACTCAAAGTGAGTCTCAGAGTATGTACCACTGGTCCCAGACCAGTCTCAACCAACCCGAAGTCAGCGTCATAGTGAGTACAACTCCACTGGTCCTAGACCAATATCATCCTCCACTGACTCAAAGTCAGTCTCAGAGTGCATACCACTGGTCCCAGACCAGTCTCAGCCGACCCGAAGTCAGCTTCATAGTAAGTACCACTCCTACCACTGGTCCCAAACCAGTATCGCAGTCTCATAGAGTGTACCACTGGTCCCAGACCAGTCTCAACTGACCCGAAGTCAGCGTCATAGTATGTACCACTCTCACTAGTCCCAGACCAGTACTGCACTGACACAAAGTCAGTCTCAGAGTATGTACCACTGGTCCCAGACCAGTCTCAACCGACCTGAAGTCAGCGTCATAGTATGGTACAACTCCTACCACTGGTCCCAGACCAGTATCGCAGTCTCAGAGAGTGTACCACTGGTCCCAGACCAGTCTCAACCGACCTGAAGTCAGTGTCATAGTATGTACCACTCTCACTGGTCCCAGACCAGTACTGCACTGACACGAAGTCAGTCTCAGAGTATGTACCACTGGTCCCAGACCAGTCTCAATCGACCCAAAGTCAGCGTCATAGTATGGTACAACTCCTACCACTGGTCCCAGACCAGTATCGCAGTCTCAGAGAGTGTGCCACTGGTCCCAGACCAGTCTCAACCAACCCGAAGTTAGTGTCATAGTATGTACCACTCTCACTGGTCCCAGACCAGTACTGCACTGACACGAAGTCAGTCTCGGAGTATGTACCACTGGTCCCAGACCAGTCTCAACCGACCCGAAGTTAGCCTCATAGTATGGTACAACTCCTACCACTGGTCCCAGACCAGTATCATTGATCCCAGATCAATGGAGGTCATCCTAGCGTAGGGAGTACGGTAGATACAATGATGCATCCATCGGTACTCCTATGGTCCCTAACTTCATTTCCCTACTCATTGATCAGATGAGAGGTACTTCCCATGAGTCCCAGACTACATGGGTAGGATGCCTCGACAGGAGAACTAATCAATCCTATCCTCACAGGAGTCCTGCTACAATCGCCGTGGAGAACACATCAATCCAGGCTACCATGGAGAACACATCAATCTAGGCCTCACAAGAGAACTAATCATCCTGCTACACAGGAGAGCGAATCATCCTGTTCCACAAGAGAGCGAATCATCTTGTCCCACAAGAGAGCGAATCATCTTGTTCCAGTGTGCACCACCAGGGGAGGGTGAGTCACCTTGTGGTCATATGTTGCTCCAGTAGGAACCGCAAGCCCTCAGAGTCCCAGAGCTCAATGTATGCAACATGCAGGACCCTTTTACAAGGGTTTCTTACCGACTCCAAGTCGTTTGGGAAAATCACAGATTAGATCTTTCCTCGGGGCTTTGAAAAGGTGTATCAACCTGTACATCATCTTAATGTGATGGAACTTCCTTGCTCATTGACTTACCATATCCCAGATGATGTCTATCTGCGGGATCAATTGACGAATACAGGATTCCTTAATAATCGAATCCCACCTCTGGTTGTTACAGAGAATCACAGAGGTATCCAATGTAAATCCAAACAGCTCACTGAAGAGCTTCCGCAACAAGACTGCCTCACATGAGGTTATGCTAGCAATAATATATCCTGCTTTGGCGGTGCTCAAAGCCACTGACTTCTGCTTCCTACTCATCCAGGATATCGAAGCAGATCCCAAGGTGAAACAGTAACTGGAATTGCTCTTACGGTCCACCACACTGCCTGCCCAATCAACATCAGTATATCCAAGTAGTCTCACATCTCCGGCAGTGTATCTTAATCCATGAGAGATTGTATCCTGAAGACATCTCAGAAGATTCCTGGCATCAATCCAGTGAGGCTCAACCAAATATAAGCTCACAATGCTAACTGCAAAACATATGTTCGGACGGAGGTTCACTAAGAACATCAATGCGAATGAGTTTTTGAAACTCAGAGGCATTTCCCAAGTCTGGTTTGACATCACTACCATATAACTTCTAAAATTTAAGATCCTCGAGGTAGTCACAGGCTTGCAGTCCATCATACTGAATCTTTCCAATATATTTACCACATATTTTCCTTGAGATAGGAAACTTTCCCTTGGCTTCTATCACACTTCAAGTCCTTGGTCCTTCATTTCAAATTCATAAGCCATCTCCTCTTACATTTGTGAATGAGAGGGTTTGCACCTGTTAGAAAGAGGTCATCGACATACAAAACCTATATGAGAGGCTTGTCATATTCAACCTTAAAGTAAAGGTTAGGATCAACTTCACTCCTAGTGAATCCCAGCTTCATCAAGTAGCTATCGATCCTCTCATACCATGCTCGGGGTGCTTGCTTCAACCCATAGAGAGCCTTCTTCAACCTGCATACATGAGATTTCAATCATAAATCTCAAATCCTTCAAGTTTCTCCACATAGACCTCTTCTTTGATAGAACCATGCAAGAATGCGGTCTTAACATCCATCTGATGTAGGTTCCATCCTTGTGAAGCCACAAGGGCTATGATCAAGCGGATGGTCGTATATCTGGCAACAGGTGCAAATATCATAGTCTATACCTCCCTTCTGGGATAAACCACGAGCAACAAAATGAACCTTATACTTTTCCATACTTCCATTTGCTGCATGCTTTATCTTGTAAAGCCATTTTGAAGTAACAATTGTCTTGTCCAGGGTCTGGGAACTACTTCCCAGACATCATTCTCCATAATAGACTCATATTCTATGGTCATAACATCCTTCCATAGTTAATGCTTGATGACATCTGAGAATGATGAAGGTTCATTTTGTATGATCGTGCTCATGATGGTCAGGTATCCCTAATACCTGTTAAGTTTCTTACTTTGATGGAAGGTTCCTTAGGGTGCAGCATGTCCTTCAGCATCATCAAGTATCCCCCTAAGCCATGAAGGCCTCCTCCTAGAAGAGGAAGGCTCATGTGGATGAGGATCAATCGGATCCATGGGTTCTTCTACATCAAGCATTGATTCATCATCCTTTTCTTTCGGTTCCCTGGTGTCAGCTTCTTGAGAGCTACTCAAAGTCAGCAGATTGTCCACCTTGCCGAGAGCCATATCTTTGTCAAAGGTGACATCATGACTAATCACGACTTCCCTTTGACCGGTGGTGAACATTTCTTCAGGAGTTTAGGAACCCAATGCTTGATGAGGGCATCGATTTTGTACATATACGACACTTATTGTAGTTTCAGCCCATAGAAACTTTGGAAGTCTTTGATCATGTAGCATGGCCTGGACAACTTCCATCATCATGTGGTTCTTCCTTCCCACCATAGCATTCTACTCAGGAGTATGTGGTGTAGTAGTGTCCCTCTTAATGCCAACCTTAGGTATGCTTGAGTAAACCAATTGTAATATATCGGAGGTCTTGCTTTGGCTTGAGGGGAATGGTCCCCTTTGGAGCTTTCCTTTGGCACATCCCAGACATACACCTTCTTTCTCTACTTGGAATTCAAGCATCCCTGTTACCATCTGTCTTACATTGGGTAGAGCTTTGTAATGAAGGTGGGCAAACCTCTGATGCCAAAGTTCGGACTAAAGAGATGTGTCACAAGACATGACACCTAGCGGACTTCCATCGACCTGATATAATGAATCAACACTAAACCCAAGAGTAAAGGCATCATTAACATTATTTTTCCATATACATACCTTGCCATTGCTGAAGGTTACCTTGTAGCCTCTATCTTCCATTGCCAAGATGGACACTAGGTTCCTTTTGAGGTCAGGTGCATTTAATACATCCTAGAATTTCTAGCCTTCTTGAATGCTTGTCCTCTTCCTCGATTCCCAGCTCTCCTCTTACCTTTGTTGTTGAATTTGTCATTCCTTTGATTGACATCAGAGGGATTTCAAGTTGCACCACTGCATACTGTACTATGCTTCTCTAATCATGATTATCATCATGTTGCCCATGTCCATGATTTTATCGATCATAATGCTGCTCAAACTAGTGTGCATCATCATCATGGTATCCTATATGTCCATGATCTCATGTTGCCCTTTATGTCCATGACCTCATTCATCATGATGCTCATGATCTCATACATAGTGACTTGCTTTATCGCAAATGTAACATCGTCATTTTCTTCTAGCCTTAGGTTGAGCCTTTCCTTTTGATTTAGTCTCGGAATTATTTCTTTTCTTTGTATGAGAAGAAAAGGCAGCAGGAGGACCTTTAGGCATGGGCATTTCTTGCACTTCTTCCCTTGTTTATTCTTGAATGCACCTAGCCATTAATTCCTCGAAACTAGGAATTACATTATAGTTCAAAAGAGTAGTCCTGAACACATACCATTCAAATGGAAATCCTCCAAGAGTTGTGAGTGCCATTTCTCTGTCAGTAATAGTTTCCCCAATAGATTGGAGATCGTTCTTGATATTGGTGATTCTTAAGAAGTATTCTTGCATACTTTCATCTTTACCCTTCTTGATTTCCCTCAGATTATTTCTAAGAAACAAAAATTGATTTGCATCATTAATTTTAAATAAACTCACCAGTCTATCGTAGATTTCCTTGGAGGTGTCCAGTTCAGAGATGTAGGCCACCAAGTGCTTGTCGATAGAGTCCCAGATGATCTTCTATTGTTTTGACTTCTCCCTTTTTCCATTTGTTCCAGGCAGCAGTGGATGCATTTGATGGAGGCTCAACAATATTGCCTCTCACATGATCCAAAACTCCTTGACTCTCAAGGGTTAGATCGATAGACATCTTCCATCCGTGATAGTTAGCTTTCTCACGGAGCTTGTCTTCAGCAGGAAAGAGTGTTGAGGACCCCATAGTTCTTTTAGGATAGCCTTGCCAATATTCTCTTCGATGATTGCTCTTGCTCTTGCTCGGGCTTTGTCTTCACCTCAGCTCCGATACCATGTTAAGTTATGGTATGTTCTATGCTTATAATAGTTTACTTCTTTTCCTTATTATGTTCCAAAAGATTAGCAATCACACGTACATAAAGTAAAGTGCAGATAGAACATTAAACGATCGACAGAAAACAAGCCAAGACAAGAGACACAAGATGTGGCGCTAGCCAGGGACAAACCCCACAATGTGTGGGGAAACCCTTTGATCAAATCTTCTTTTATCTTCAATAATTCAGTAGAGAGAAATAGTACAATAAATCTGATTCATATCAGCAGTAGCAAACCCTAGATCAACAGCATCAGCATTAGCGGCTTCATTATCAAACTAGGGCAGACGATATCTTGCAAACCGTTCGTCGGATTGACTTCATTCCACCACCAAAAGTTGCGGCTTTCAGAGGAGGTTCAGATGAACCTATAGTGTGGTTCCAAAGAGGATATCTTCTAGGCCACGCAGGTCAATATTTACTTCTGCAGTTGCAGCTTCAGTTTCAGCAGTTTCCGGCTTCAAACTAGGGCAATCGATATCTTGCAAACCATTCATCGGATTGACTTCATTCCACCATAAAAAGTTGCTGCTTTTAGAGGAGGTTCAGATGAACCTACAGTGCAGTTCCAAAGAGGAGATCTTCTAGGCCACGCAAGTCAATATTTACTTCTGCAGTTGCAGCTTCAAATTCAACAGCTTCCGGCTTCACATGTGTGAGAGAGAGACCCATTTCAGTGCAGTAGAGAAGACACTCATTCCTGCGTCGTAGAGAGAGAGAGAGATGTGATGAGATGAGTGAGTCCAAATGAGGAAAAGTCCTCTTATATTTATACACAACGTTGGTGGGTGAATAGATGCGACTGTTGGGCTTCTGAGCCTACATGAGTTATAGGTTGGCTTGATAATAATTCCATAATCAAAATAAATTCATATCTCCATGAATACTTATCGGAATCGGATGATATTTATATCAATCCTACACCTCTCGACGAGAGGAATCTAATAAAAATATTATCAGCCATGAATAAGATGACCCACATGAAGTTTTGCCCTAGTTGCCAATTTTAACAGTAACCCCACCTCAGCCAGGGGGCATGGGTATATCATAGTCGCAGTAGACTATTTTACCAAATGGGCCAAGGTGATGCCTACATTAAACAACAGCGACGAAACGGCTGCCCTCTTCTTTTTCAATCATGTAGTCTCTAGATTCGGCGTTCCACAGGCCATAGTTATAGATCATGGATCATATTTTCGCAATCACATGATGATTGAGTTGGCTGCAAATTAGGATTGTCCCATGACAGCTCTACTCTGTATTATCCACAAGCTAACAGACAATTTGAGGCAATCAACAAGGTCCTGAAGCGCATGCTGCAAAGGATGATTGGAGTCCATAAACGGAGTTGGCACCTGATCCTGTACTTGGCCTTGTGGGCATACCGGACGTCGGTGAGGAATGCAACCGGGTTTACACCCTTTCAACTGGTGTATGGCCTGGAAGCGATCTTACCAGTTCAGTGCGAAATCTCGTCCCTCAAGCTCGCAGTCGACCTTCTCCCCAGAACTTCAGAAGAGGAGGCTCATTTCTTGGAACTAATCCGATTGGATGAAACCTGTTGTGATGCCTCTTTGGTTAACGAATCCCATAAGAAATGAGTCAAGGCGAAGTTTGACAAGAATATCAAACCCCGTGTCTTCTCAGAAGGTGACCTGGTCTTACTTTACGACCAGGAGTCCGATAAATTGGGAGTAGGTAAATTCAAGTCTTTATGGATGGGCCCCTATATTTTTAAGCGTGTACTAGCAAAAGGAGCCTACGAGTTAGTGGATTATGATGGGATTCCACTAGCGCAACCCCACAACAGGTTGTACCTTAAGCGTTATTATGCTTGACTCAAGATAGTAACCCCTATGCTTTTGTTACATTTTTGTTTTCGCTAAGGGTAATTATTTTGGTTAGGTGATCCATTTTCGCATTTGTTGCAGATGTCGAAGCTATTGGAATCATCTGTTGGATATTCCGACGGAGCGAGTCATAGTTCGCGGAACCTATCTTTTGCAGCTTGGGCCATCTTCGATCCAAGCGGCGAGTTAGTGAGTTTCAGAGGGGTATGTATTGGTCGATCAACAAACAACATTGCTGAATATAGCGCGTTGATAGAACAACTCTCTGATGCCATCACACATGGCATACGCTGACTTGTCGTCAGGCTAGACTCACAACTCATCATTCTACAGCTCACCGATATCTATTACGTATGGAATTTAGCTATCTATCGCATGTTCCTAAGGGTCAAGATTTTGGAAAGGTAGTTTGATTCTATTCAATATCAGCATATTTCCAGAAACTTAAAAACATTAACAAACTCATTGGAAAATTATGTGTTAGATAGACATTTGCAACACTTATAAAATAAGCATTTCATCAATATTTGCATCCAGATCATGTAGCTTAACCAAAATAAAACTCCAAAAATAAAAAATATATATATAACTATTTACGGTTTATACATAATGTTCTGTAACCAAGAAAAAATAGGTCAAATGACCCAAAACTCAAAATGCTAGGGGGCACCCTAGTCTAATGATGCTGGTGATAACAAGTCACCGCCTGTGCAATCATGCGTAAAAGCCTACCCCATCGACTCAGCACGCCAGTAGTGTGTCGCTGCAACCTCAGAGGCAGACCGTCAACCCTCACATTCAAAATACCAAGAGTGAGACCTTCAACCTGATCCTGCAATGCTAAAAGAGTCTCGGCCACATCAAGGTCGCGAAGGATAGCCCTCCCCACAGCCTCTCCTGCTAGAATGGCAGCTGGTGCTCTCAGACGTACTGTTGGACAAACTAGTCCAACATTTGCATGAGCACATGAGTTTTGATTATTCTTGATAGAAGAAAGCATGAGAGCATTATAAAAAAAACAATAAACAAAGATATGGTCAGAGATATTACCTATATCACCCCACTGCTCACCAGCCGGCAACACCAAATCCGGGTCACCCCGGAAATCCATACCAGCGTATGGACACTCGGCAAAAACCATCTCCTAACGGTTGAACCACTCAAAGAAGGTATCAGAGAAAGAAACCTGGGATTGACCAGCATGTCAAGCCATGAGTTCAACCCATCTTTGTATCCGCGGCTCAGTCGGTGGAGGTAAACCAAGTGAAATGTACTGCGGCTGCATCAGTGGGATCTTTCCAAGGTGAAAGTGGTCAAAATAGAACCATAGCCAAAATTCTTAGATCTTCTGCTTTTTACCTTGGTCAGTTGTTCTTTCATCACAAGGAGTACTACATCACACCAGTTGAACACCTTTGGTTCGAGGCATTCCAAGGCATACTGCATATAGGACCTGTTAGCCACGTGAAGAGCCGCACTACCAACCAATCTAGAAAAAGTGAACAGAATGGTCCTCAAGGACTGGTCAGTGACATCTCGGATGTTGATCTTACCGTCCCTACTTGGCTGAGATCCCTCTCTACAGTACCGGTGAATGTAATCTCTCACGGATTCGCCCCCACGGGCGGAACTTGATAATAAGAGGGGCACCACACCTCGATAAACCGGTCAAAAAATAGATGTCCACGAAAGTCAAGGGGATGGATTTGCCTCTGATCTGCAACACTTGGTTGGTAGGATCCCATGCATCGAGGAAATATTGCAACAAGTTGATTTTTTGCCTCATGCTAGAGATACGGAAAAACTTGAGCAGGCCACAGTTCCACAATGCAGTTACCGTACCCGGATCATGTAAAGCAACCATGTCCTCTTCTTCATGCTCGCATTCTCGCCGTGTAACAACCATTTTGCTCCGATACCACACAAATTCCATGAGAATATAGTGAAAAAGTTTCCTTTCTTGCGCCCATCGCACCCCAACAGTGTACTGGGTGAGATGCATACTAACCGGCCAATGGCCAGGCCAGTATGCATCGTACCTTTTGATATAGGAAGGGTGTGATGGAGCCAGGACAAATTTTTCAAATCCCAGAGGCTCAGAAAAATAGGGAAACATGCTCAAAATTAAAAAAGGAAGGAATGCAACTAAAGAGCTCAGGTTTAGCTCTTACCTGGTCCAAACAACGTCGAGAATCGTCCATAGAATCTCCCGGAATTAGCTAGTGAAAATCAAGGGGGGAAGGCACCTCCAAAGCTCCAACAAACCAAAGTTCAAATGAATTGGTAAAATGAGGGGTAAAAACCACTTTTAAATTACTTTTCACGTAATTCGAGTAAGGTATTAGTGTTTTAACTCATTTTTCAAGCATGTATTGTTCATTTCTAATCAGTTTGATGAAGCAATTGAACAGACAATACGACCGTTGAAAGAACAAAGTGTTAGCAGTGAAATCAAATAATCAATGACCATTATCACGAGCAGTTTTTATGTGAAGTTCAAGCTCGTTAAAAATTAAACCTTAGCAATGAGCAAATGCTTCCCCCCCAAAGTTTAAGCTCATTAAATAATGAACCACTTTCTGGTAAATAACCATTGTGAATGCATTATCATCAGCTCTTAAGCCTTGGTCGTGTTCTCATCATCACCTCCACTCTGTTTTAGCCGATCATTCACCTCCATTTGATTGTGAACCCCTTTTGAGGAACAGCTACGAAGAGTGATTCTGTTAGCCATCCTTGTGACACTGCCGTGATTGGAAGATTCCAAACCTTACCTGGAATCAGTTGCTACCTGAAATTATCACTCGTTCCTCAAAAATTGAGTCTCCTTTAAGCTCTTTTCTTCTGACTCGTAAAATATGAAAATATTTCCGAGCACTTGGCCTCTCCAGCTTGTTAAAGCTACCGGGAGTGCTATCCCTCCTCTAGATTTTAATCTTTTTGGACCTGAGGGATTATTACACAAAAAGATCGAGCGCTTCTCTTGTTCTCCTCGTTAAAACTATCGAAAATTCATCCCTTTCGTATTATTTTATAATTTTTCAGACTTAAGGGATTACGTGACGAAAAAGGATCACTGGAGTTTCCTTTACGTCCCTTTTCAAACTCTCTAAAATTGAAAAAGGACCGAGTTGTCTTTGTCGTTAAACTCATTAAAACCAATAGCGACAAACTTGTCCATACAAACAAGAACGAGTTTCACTGTCGCTAGGCTCATTAAAACATAGCGACGGGTTTTCCCGAAAGGAAAATTATAGAAAAAGCATATGTTATCCTCCTCAAGCTTGATAAAAATAAAGAGGTACTGGTCAGCAATGACTGGGGAAAAATTGGCAAGAAAACTTGAAGAAACTTTATTGTTAGCAAGTCGCTCTTGAACATGACACTTTCACTCCATCACCATGATTGAGTTGGGTTGGGTTATTTCGTTCACCGGTCATATTACCATTGGTCCTCCGTACCATCCATCTTTGGGGCTAATGCTACCAATCCATTTCAGTGTCGCCGATATGTTCAAGAGAAGTCGATCAGAGAATTCACCAACCCTTCTTGTGTCTCATCCACTGCAATACCTTTATGCTTCATTCTTTCATGACCGCCACCCTGAACCCCGTATCATCATATCGTTTTCACCTCCAAAAGTCATTTGTTCCATTCCGTGTCATAGATGTGGGATTCATTAAGGCCCTCCTACGACTGGTCACTTCTTGTCGACATCAACTCATTATCGAAGAAGTCGACCTAGGAACAACCCTTTCAGTACTTTGAAGCTTGCATGCCTCAATGGCAAGTTTCTCACTTTCGACGATAGGTTTACATCAATGGCCTTCGACCAAGAGATTTTGCGTGGTGTTCGATGCCAAGTCCCATTTTCACACCACGCGAATTGTACTGTCGTACCTTGAGGGTCATCATCATTATCGGCGATTCCTCTCGCGCCTGTTAACAACTTACATCATTGGCTGGTAATCAGGTGATGTCTTTCCATGTTCGACTCCAGAACATTTTTCACATGGATCGACTTGTACTTCGGGTGAAGATTGGACAAGTTTGAAGACCCTGGATCTTGTTTCATCTATTCGGGCTGCGATATATTCAGGAAAATAAAGACATCAAATGTACAACATTGCTGCACAGATGATCATTCGAATCAAAGGATGATAACTCTATCAGAATCATCATTCTGCCACACAGACGGTTGTCTGTCCCATGTACATGAAAATGAATTTATAAAGCTGAGCATGGGAATGCCTACCTCAGCTAGATCATGAAAATATTATGAATATAATGTATTGTATTGTATCTTATCACAGGTCGCCTTCCGGTTCGAAAAACCTCGGATCCTCATGATAAAGCATTTCACCCGACATCAAAAGATTAACGACCTCATGCTTTAGGGGGCAACTGTTATAGACATTTTTGGGCACTGTAGCCCCAATCATATATATCCATAAACCAAGGGCTTCTGAGTCCCTAAAAGTGTTGTTTCATGCCCTAAAGGAACAAGGTCAGCTGATTACATCATCTCCCATAAGTTCTCCACAGAAAACTGCTCAGAACTGGACCATACAGGTTACTCAGTGCTAAAGGTGCAATGCATCTCACCTACCTAGTGTAAAAGGTGCGATGCATACTAGAACGCCCTTCTGTAGGGTGCAATGGGCGAGAATGGACAAATGGCAGAGACAGTTTGCGAGGTGGATGATCATGGAATCTTCTAGAAACTTCTCCTGTGACACTTTCCTCTCCGAATTCGCCTAGGGATGAGTAAGAGATGATCAATATCCAAGTGGAATCAAGAACTATCAAAGAGAAGACACTAATCAAAATCCCAGAAGCTAACTCACCTCCCTGCAATCATCTATATATGGATCCCTCATCCCAGAGATCCAGAGGCTGGAATTTTGTATATTGTAAGGAAGTGATGTTGGTTTCTTGGTGGAATATCATAGTGTTGGGTGATCTAAGCTTTTCATGAGGTGAAGAAGGGCTTTCATGCTGGGAGGATGACGCCGGGTCAGATCAATGGGTTGTAATCCTCTCTTCTAATCTTTATATCAATAAAGCTATTCAATTTTTCCTCCACATTCTTTTATGTCTAATAGTATATGCATTTATGTAGTCAATATATATATGGTCCTATATTGCTTATTATTGTAGATCTCTACACTTTGAAGGTGTTATGTTGCTTTGACTTTACAGGTACTCTTTGAAGCGGAGTGGTCAAGGGAGAAGTGGCAAAGACCTGTCGGTGAGGAGAAGGAACCAAACAAAAGATCAAGGTTGGTATTCTTTGATCCTCTCCTATCTACTTCTCATAAAGGAAAACGAAAGTAACTTTAATCTATTTGTTTCTAAGATAGCTACCCGTCTTAGTGGGACTAGCAGCTCTGCATAGACACTAGATTTCCCAATAACATCAGGGGTGCACAAATATATGCCACAGAGTCTAGTCTTATGCAAAGGGACGCAACTTGATGCATACAGACCCAATTTTAGAACCTAGCATCTAGTGTTGTATAGAGGTATGCAGTGATGGGCAGTGACTTGCAAAGGTGCATGGAGATTCATGGTTTCTTGATGTAGCATGTTGGTCTGCATTGAGCGACTCACATCACATCGAGTACACGTGGGGAGGGCTAGATACAGTGACACAACCAGGATATGAGACGGTATAGGATGGTACAGTAGTAACACGAGATATCTAGTGGTGTACAATGATATGTTGTAGGGTACAATGCCAGGTCTAGGACTACAGGGATACTCGGTGGGATGAAGGGGTATATGGTGTTGCACAACAAGGTCTTGGAGGGTTGCCTCCAAGGAGACTTATGGATGAAGACACTAGGAATACCTTTGGGTGTACTTCACCTAGGATCAATGGGGACACAGATGAGAGATACTCGATGGTATCCACGTGGACTCACATGCTTGTACCTCTTATACATCACTTATAGGCACAAACGACTTGGTTGTTATCCTTTAACACTCTGGGCACGAGACGCTGGGGATAGGAAGCTCACCCAAGATATTGGGATGACACTCAATGCACTAGGGGAGAGACTTCTCAATGGCAGCATTGGGTTGGTGCATGAGTTGACAACCACATGTTGGGGGATGAGGTGATCATCTGCAGGGGTAGCATATCGTTCATCAGTGAGCTTATGCTTAGGGAGAAAGTCACGAGGGAGACATGTGTCACTCTTTCCACAAGGCATGTCAGGACCATGCATGAGCAGAGGATACCGTGTACAATTGAGGCAAATTTCCAGTATGTGTCCGACCACTAAACATTGTATTGGCACATTATCAAGAGGGTGGATGCAGAATCAATGGTGATGGTTGGAAGGAGTGGGATGGGTCCACATACACTGAGTCGATTACGAGTATCAAATACCCATCTATTAGTTGCCTTTAGGGGGTAGTTATTTGGCACATGTGGCTTCCAACAGTCATCAGTATTATGCAGTGGTAGGCACAGGGTAGTTTAGCATGCATCAAATTAGTTCATGATATATAGGGCCTATATGTCGGTTTCATGCAGGGATTAGGGATGAGGAATAGACAGATTCCAGCAGTGGTTAGAGCTATGCCGCAGTAGGTCTGGCTATGGGATCTAGGGATTGAGTTGATTCATAGGAAACTCCATTCTATGATGAGTAGGTTCATGGGAGAGAGTGATCTAGTTCACCTTGGGTGTGACACATAGGATATTGCTAAAAACTTCATTGTATGATGAGGTAGATTTATCCTGTTGCTGCTCAAGATTGAGATTGATAGTGGATGGGTAGACATTGACATACATGGGCAGGATGAGCTCTACCTTCATAGATATCCCACCATCATGTTTTGGGATGGGAGGACATAGTTTGAGACTAGCATGGGATCCAGGTACAATACGATTTGGAGGTTCATCTACCCTAAGGGGTTAGCTACTTTCTACAGGGGGAGATCATTCATATATTCCATTGGAATCTGGTGATTCATTGTTGACATGGGGATCGTCACTAGTATGGCAGGATTTTCAACAACGAGGAGTGGTTCAGTGGCACATTTGGGACCCTAACATTGGCTAGGCCAATATTTGGAGCAATAGGATATTGCTTGAGGACAAGCAACTTTTAGCGGGGAGGACTGTAATGTTCCCAATTTTTGTGAGTGCAAAATTCACTAAGGAGTTTTTCCCATTTTTGGTGATATTAAATAAAAAGGAGAAAATATTATTTTGTGGGAGAAAAGAGGAAATTATTATTTTAATAAAGAATGGCAAAAAAGTAATATTTTATTAGTGGAAGGTGGGGACCACCAAGGGAGAGGACTAGAAATTTGGTATCTTTGACATTTGCAAACAAACAATCATCTGTACACTTTGTTGTTTAGCAAGTCTACCAATTCTTTAGCCACGAGTCTCTCAAGCGGGAGATTCAACCTCTAATTCGGGGGACCATCCGTGCCCGCCCTAGGGAGGATGTTCTATAGGATCTTTCAGGAGTTCTGGGGCAGCAACACACATCAATAACCAACGTAGAGAGGGGAGCGTATATTTCTAGGTATCTAGGAATCACGCAGAGGGAGTTTGAGACCATCAGGGATCTCATTGCTTATCGAGAGTTCAGGGGGTTGAGGTAGCAGCATTGGGCAGGCATTTTCGATGGATCTTTCAGCTAACTAAGACAGCATACCAACAATTCGCATTTATGGGCAGAGGGATAGCGTAGATGCCACTCAACAAAATTTCGTGGTGTTTGGGAGCAGCTGATCCGAGCCAAGGGTTCATATGGGAAGTTAGGAGTTGGATAGCAGGGGTGAACCCAACATTTTGGAGGAATTTGCAGAGGGATTTGGTGTCAGTTTCCAGTAGGTCGAATTTGGCAGGCATAACTGGGGTGAGGCTCTTAGGGGGTCGAAAAATAGAATTCAAAACCAGCCAAATTCCCTTCTGGGTTTTTCTGGGTTTTGAGAAGGGATTCTGAGGTTACAATCATATAAATTTCTAGGTGGTTTTAGTGGACTTTCTAGCCATTTGAAATTCAACAAGGTAATAGTTTTCTAGGCAACGGAGTGCAGATTTGTGTAACAGATGAGCAACCTTTAGCTTAACCATTTTCCTACCTAGGTTTGGTCATGCTTGTCCATTGAGACAAGCCCGAGTGCACCATTCCACTATCTATTATATTTGGCTTGCAGAAATATAATAAAATGGAACAGAAGTTCTTCATTTGCAGTTTTTCTGTGGGTGCTTGATGAATATTTCGTTTTTGTATTTTGATGCATAGAATATTTTTTGTTATCACTTGTATTTCTTATTTAGTATCATTACAATTTGGGATCTAAGAGGACTTCAACAAAAAAAAATCATGAAAAATTTGTTAAACTTGAATGACAAAGAACATCAAGGATTTGATTCCTCAAAGTGTGGAATTTGTTAGCTAGATTAGAATTATTATTACTTTATTTCCATGTAAGTTGTTGAAGATAACTATTGCTACAGATGTTTGGATTTGGTTTGTTTCATTGAGGCAAATTAGATCGTTCCATCCTATTTTCATGGATCTGGAACAATATTGCAATTTTATTTATTAAAGTTTGAATTAATGAAATATAAACAAAGTAAGAGGTGGACTTCATGCGTGAAAAAACTTGAGAGTTGATTGCATCAATTTTTTTTATCTCTACGTAAACGTATTTCTATTTCTTTGTTAATTGTGCGTCTTCGTTCTATGGTTGAGTCCAATTAGAATGAAATTGTAGAAACATATATTCCCATGGCCAGAACCACAAATTCTAGGGTGCTCAATCATGATAAACCGTTAATAACCTACGTAATTATAACATTTTTACTAGTACTTGTTCATTTTAGAAAGAATTGTGTTTTCTTTTGTTTTTTAATTTAGTTAGAAAAATGTTATAAGATAAAATTAAAATAAAATTCATATTAAATATTTGAAGTGTGAAATGAATTGTAGTTTCTTGATTATGTGGTTTTTATAAATCATGGTATTGTCTTATGATATTATGACAAATAGTGTCTATAAAATAATTTCCAAAGTAATTGCATATCGTATGAAGCTTGTTCCATCCAAGTTTATATTGAATAAAAAATTTACTTTTTTGGAAGGAAGGAAAGCCCATGAACCTATAGGGGTTTCACAGTAGGTTTTTCACAATTTGAAAAGCAGGAGATTCAAAGGAATAGTGTAGAAAATTGATTTCTTGAAGGCCTATGACAGATCTAGTTGGTTATATATAAGGATGTTTCTTACCCACTTAGGCTTGAATTATGACTTTATCAGTTTGGTTATGGCATGCATCTCTTTTTCCTCTTTTGCAATATTAATAAATGGGTCAGTGTCAATTTTTTTCCATGCAGAAAGGGGCCTCTAAAAAGGGTGCCCCTTCTCTCCTCTTCTATTTCTGTTAATTGTAGAATGGATCAACAAGATTATTTATTATGCAAAAAGAAATAATGACTTAAAAGGTGCTATGGTGGTGGAAGGCATGTTCCTATTTCATCTGTTATTTGTTGATTATGATTTATTATTTAGCGATGGGTCTCATAGAAACTCATCTTGTCTTAAAAATATTTTAGATCTCTTTTGTAAGGTTATAGGTATGGAAATAAATATCTCAAACTCTTCTTTCTGTGCAGTAGTATGCTCTCAAGATGAATTGGTTTTTGGACATGCACAAATTCCTTTTAGTAGGGTTGAGCTTAAGCATAGCCTAAAATATTAGGTTTTCATTTAAAGCCTAATTGTTACATAACCATTGATTGGGCTTCGTTAGTCGGGAAGATTGAGAAAAACTTAAAGTTAGGGAGTTATAGGTTATATATCGAGTGGGAAGATTGGTTCTCATCATAATCAGTTCTAGAGGCCATCCTCATTTTCTAGACGTCACTAACATGGATTTCAAAAGGGAGTCTAATCAAGATCAAAAAATGTTGTTGAATATTTTTGTGGAAAGGCTTACAGGAAGGAAATATTTTCTCTTGGGTTAATTGGGATAAAATTTCCCTTCCAAAAAAATGGGGTGGTTGGGGTTTAAAGAATTAGGTTGTTTTTTTAAAAGTGTTGGTTGCTAAGGTAGGGTGTAGAGACTCGTCACTTCTAGTAGTTTGTGGACAAAGGTGGTTTTTCAAATATATATCCTCCCAACTTCTTTGGAAGGCTAGATTCAAAGTCTAGTTAGCACAAACCAAATATCTTTGTTGTTTGGAAAGCCTTGATTGATTCTTTTCTGGTTATTGAGAATGGTCTGCCTTGGAGAGTGGGTGTTGGTGATCAAGTCAAAATTGGTCAAGATCCTTGGTCTGGTGTGGGGAAATCCTTAGACTCCCTTAAGACTTGATTGATTTCCTAGGTTCCCAAGGAATCAAAACTTTAAATCAAGTTATTGATCCAAATTATTCTTCAATTTGGGCCTAGGGATGGCTATTGACTCATGCTTTAAATATTCTGAAAGAATGGAATGGGACATGGTTTGAGTATACTACACACCTCAATATATCTCATGTTATAATTCAAGATGAAGTGAATGACATTCAGTAGATTCACTCATCATCTGGTGCTTACTGCCTAAAGGAATGATATCTCAGTATTTATGCAGAAACTAAGCCCAAGAAGATGGAATGGTGATGGAAGCCATTATGGAAGTTAAAACACCAACAAAGACTCGTTTATTCCAATGGTGTCTATAAGAAAAAAAAGTCTGGCAGGGGATAATTTGATGAAGCGTAGTTCATTTGGGCCTTTTTAGTGCCCTCTTTGTAGATCTTTTGAATGGTCAGTTGACCATTTGTTCCTATTTTGTTCTTTTACAAATCATATTTGGCATGTAGGTTTAACCTTGTATAAAAATTACCTGCATACAAATTCTAAAAACAAAAATAAACAATGGTGAGCATAAAACATAAAACACATATACAAAGAGATTTTCCCCTGGATCCCAAAACTAGGACTACTAGATTGATTTTTCATTATATTCCTTTCAATGTTATAATACATATATATGCATGCAGAAGCATCCATAAGCCCCAATCCATTAACCCTGGATTAGAACATAACCACAGTTCCCTTGAAGGAATCTACAAAATACCATGAGTAGAAAACCACCATGCCCAAAACCATGTGCGAAAACCATGCACAAAACCATAGGTATGTCTGCCCACCTAATATAGGGTCCAAAAACAATTTCCCTGGGGCAATGCCCTAGACCTCGTAGGATGGGGGATACTGCCCCCCTCAAACCCCCTGACAAGGGGGGATGTCGCCCCCCCACTGTACCCGACGCAATGAACAGAGGGGGTTGTCGCCTCCCCCACGCGTGGGGCTAGTTGTGAAAATAATAAAACATACACCCAACATTCTCCCACTTGTTGTTTTCTTTCCATGGGAGAGCTTAGTCATTGATCCAGCCCTACAATGCCCATTGTTTCTCTACACCAAGAGAACTTCTCAGTGCTCACAGACTTTGCCAATGCATTTGCAGTATTCTTCATGGTGTCCACCTTTACCAGCAACACATTTTTTTCCTCAACCATATCCCTTACAAAGTGATACTGAACATCAATGTGCTTTGTCTTTGAATGAAAAGCAGGGTTATTTTCCAAGAAAACTACACTATGGCTATTAGAATATATCCTTATAGCTCGTTGTACCAACCCCATACTTGAACACAATCTCTGCAACCAAACTACTTCCTTGCTTACATGAGTGGCTTCCATGTATTATGTGTCTGTAGTTGAAAGTTCCACTACAGACTGTCTCTTGCTCATCCAACTGACTGCACCTCCAAACATGTTAAATGCATACCCACTTGTAGATCTTCTCTGATCTAGATCTTCAGTCCAGTTTGCATCAAAATATCCACGGATGTCCAAAACTCTATCCAATCTTGGTATTTGTTGGTAGCACAAACCATATTAACTAGTGCCACGAAAATACCTAGAAATCTACTTCACTGTTGTCCAATGCTCCTTCCCTAGTTTTGACATAAACCTGCTCAATACTCCCACTACATGTGCAATTTTTGGTCTAGTACAGACCATTGTATACATCAGGATACCGAATGCACTTGCGTGTGGAACATGGGACATGTCTTTTTCCTCTTTTTGTGTATTGGGACACTATTCAGTGAATAAATTTACACCGACATGAATAGGAACCTTCACTAGTTTACTATCTTGCATATTAAACCTCTGCAATATTTTCTCGAAATACTTCCTCTGGTTTAACCAGAGCTTCCTTTTTTCTCGATCTCATTTATTTTTTGTTCCCAAAATATAGTTTTCAGCACCAAGGTCTTTCACGTCGAATTTGGAGGATAATTGGGTCTTCAATTCCTAGATAATTTCTTTGTTATTTCCAATCAACAACATATCATCCACGTACAAGCCCAGATAAATAACACGGTCACTAATTAATTTAATACACACATTGATATTCTTTACTTCAGGTGAAACCAAGTCCTCGTATATACGTATCAAAAGTCTGATACCACATCCTTTGTGACTCGTTTAATCCATATAGAGACTTTTTTAACTTGCATACCAATTATTTCTTACCCTTCACCACAAAGTCTTCAAGTTGCTTCATGTAGATCTCTTCTTCTAGATCCTCGTGAAGAAAGGTTGTCATCACATCCATTTGTTCTACCTCAAAATCAAAAGTAACAACAACAGATAAAAGTAATTTAATAGAAGATACCTTGGCAATAGGAGAGAAAATATCACCAAAATCAATTCCCAGCACGTGGGAATAACATTTTTCTACCAACCAAGTTTTGTATTTCTCCAACTTTCCTTTCACATTCATCTTCTTCTTAAACATGCATTCGCTGCTAATGGGTTTCCTTCCAATCGACAACTCCACCAGATCCCAAGCGTCATTTTTGTGTAAAGATGTCATTTCATCAACCATGGCCTCTTTCCATAGTTTTCCATCCTTTGAATCTACTACTTCCCTAATAGTTTTGGGATCATCATCATTAATAGATAAAGAAAAATTTGAACAGAAATCAGTTCAATTATGCCTTTCTAGATGCCTTCTTTCTCGAATTGATCTTCTCACCGCTGGAGTTTGTGGCTCTTCATCTTCTGCTATAGAGTATGTTTCCTCCTTCTTTAGCTCAAACTCTATCTTCTCAGGTTCTTTTGGTAGGACTTCATGCTTAATAACATCTTTCACCTTTCTAAACACCACATCACGAATGTACAAAACCTTCCTTGTTTCTGGGTTCCAAATCTTATAACCTTTTAAACCATCCTTATACCCAATAAGGATGCACCTTTTAGATTTACTATCCAACTTGGTTCTTTTCTCCTTTGGAACATGTACATATGAATCACATCCAAATACCCTCACATGTGAAAAGAGAGGGTTTCTTACTAGTCCATACCTTTTGTGGAGTCTTATCCTTCAACACTGATGAAGGTGATCTATTGGCCAAGTAACATGTTGTCTCCACCGCCTTTGCTCAAAATTCTTATCCTAAGCTGACACCACTGAGCATGCTTCTTTCCTTTTCCATCAACATCCTGTTCATTCTTTCTACAACTCCATTTTGTTGAGGTGTGTATGGAGTAGTCTTCTGTCGTGCTATACCACACTTCTTACAGAACTCTTCAAATTCCTTCTTGCAAAACTCTCCAATGTTATCTGTCCTCAACACCTTTATCTTTTTCTTTGTATGGTTTTCCACTAGAGCCTTAAATTCTTTAAACTTGTCAAAGACTTCATATTTATTCATAAGGAAATATATCCATGTATTCCTTGAGAATTCATCTATAAATGATACATAGTACACATACTTACTCAGTGATGGAACCGACACAGGTCCAAACACATCACTGTGCACAAGCTCTAATATTTGTTTCACCCTCTTAGCACTAGAGGGGAAACTCACCCGATTCTACTTCCCATATACACAATTTTCACATAAATAAAAATCCAAAGAGAAATTAGACATACCTTATATCATACCATTACCATGAAGTATTCAAAGGCCCTTCTCTCCAATATGTCCAAGCCTTTGATGCCATAGCATGGTCTTTTCTCCAGAGACCACTAGATTTTCTGCTCCACTTTTAGGAACCACAACACTGTTGCACCCATCAATAATAGTGATACCTTAAATTTTGTACAAAGTTCCAATCCGAACTCCCTGAACCATCTTGTAGGTATCTTTCTCTAACAATGTTTTTACACCTGCATCATCCAACTTGCTTACAGAAATCAAATTTCTGGCCAATGCAAGAATATGCAGAACACCAAGAAGTGTTCTAATCCTTCCACCTTGCAACTTCAACTTGACTTTTCTGTGACCGATGATTCTAGCCTTATTTTCATCCCCTAAGAAGACATCACCACCATCATATTTATCATATTCGCAGAACCACTCTCTATGGGGAGTGAAGTGAACTAACGCACTTGAGCCAATTAACCATGCCTCATGATCTATATGTGTACTTGAAGAAGAATCCAAGTACACATTCCCACCTTCATCTGAGGTGGTTTTCACCTCTGTAGAAGGAGAATCATAAAATCCCTTTCCTTTCTCAAGAGCTTTAGATCTACAGTCCTTTTTGATGTGCCCTTACTTTCGGTATTTCGAGCACACCTTCACAGGTTTTCTAGGAGATTTAGATCTCCCTCTAGATTTAGATCTCCCACTCCAGGATTTATTTTTGTTTCTGTTTTGGGACTGTCCTTGTACATAAAAGGCATCACCATTCAGGCCCTCTGTATTTTTCCATCTCATCTCCTCCGACATCAAGGATGAGACTGTTTCATCAAACTGCAAGGAAGTCACATTACTACCTATTGCAACAACCAGACTATCCCACAAATCTGGTAGAGAACAAAACAAATTGATGCACTTATCTTCATATGAAATTTTTATATCAACAAATAACAACTGGCTTGCCACAGTATTAAAGGCGTTCAAATGCTCTGTCACCAAGTCTCCATCCTTCATCCTCAGGTTATACAACTTTTCCCGTAGAAACAGTTTATTCACTAGAGATTTAGATTGGTACAAAATCCCTAACTTGTCCCACAAAGCCTTCATTGAAGCTTCCCCTAATACATTCAACAATACTGAATCTGAGATACACAACCATATTTTTCTTTTTTCCTTTTGATCCAACTTCTCCCAATCTTCAGCTGACATTGTTGTTGGTTTAGTAATTGGATCTACCACGATCCACTGATCTTTATCCATCAACTGATCCTCCATATTGAGTTTACACAACTAAAAACTCCAACCATTAAATTTATCGATCTCTATCTTTCCACTGCTCGCCATCTTCTTTCACCACAATAATCGATCCCACAAATCTCCCACTGAACAGGGTCTACCACATGCCTGAGAAAAACCCCTTCGAGTAGCAAAGGAATCCCCTTGAAGCCAAAACAGCTCTGATATCAAATGTAGGTTTTCACCCTGTACATAAATTACCTACATATGAATTCAAAAATCAGAAAATAAAAAATGGCAAGAGCATAAAACATAAAACTGATATACACAGAGATGTTTTCACGGATCTCAAAACCGGGACTACCAGATTTATTTTTCATTATATTCATTTCAATGTTACAATACATATATATACATGTTGAAGCATCCCTAAACCCCAATCCATTGGCCCTGGATTAAAACATAACCACAGTTCCCTTGATCGGATCTAGAATATACCATGGGTAGAAAACCATCATGCCCAAAACCATGTGTGGAAAACATGCACAAAACTATAGGTAGGTCTGCCCACCTAATAGAAGGTCCAAAAAAAATTCCCTAGGGCACTGCCCCTGATCTCCCGGGGGGGATTGTTATAGACATTTTTGGGCACTGCAACCCCAATCATACATGTCCATAAACCAAGGTCTCCTAAGTACCTAAAAGTGTTGTTTCATACCCTAAAGGAACAAGGTCAGCTGATTACATCATCTCCCAGAAGTTCTCGACAGAAAACTGCTCAGAACTGGTCAAAGCTGGACCATACAGACTGCCCAGTGCAGAGGGTGTGATGCATCCCACCTGCTCAGTGAAAAAGGGTGCAATGCATACTGAAAAGCCCTTCTGTAGGGTGTGATGGACAAGAGTAGACAAATGGCAGAGACAGTTTGCAAGGTGGATCATCATGGAATCTTCTAGAAACTTCTTCTGTGACACTTGCCTCTGTGAATTCTCCTAGGGATGAGTAAGAGATCATGAATCTTCAAGTGGAATCAAGAACTATCAGAGAGAGGACACTAATCAAAATCCCAGAAGCTGACTCACCCCCCTGCAATCATCTATATATGAATCCCTCATCCCAGAGATCCAGAGGATGGAATTTTGTATCTTGTAAGGAAGTGTTGTTGGTTTCTTGGTGGAATATCATAGTGTTTGGTGATCTAAGTTTTTGATGAGGTGAAAGAAGGGCTTTCATGCTAGAGGATGATGCTGGGTCAGAACAATTGGTTGTAATTCTCTTTGCTATTCTTGATATTAATAAAGCTATTAAAGTTTTCCTCCACATTCTTGTATGTTTGATGATATATGCATTTGTGTGGTCAATATATATCTGGTCCTATATTGTTTATGATTGTAGATCTCTGTTCTTCGATAGTATTATGCTACTTTGATTCCATAGGTGCTCTTTGAAGCTAGGTAGACGAAGGAGAAGCGGCAAGGATCTATCAGAAGGGAGAGGAATCGAGCAAGGAACCAAGCGCAAGATCGAGGTTGGTGTCCTTCATTCCTCTCTTATCTACTTCTCATAAAGGAAAATGAAAGTAGTTTTAGTTTGTTTGTTTCTAAGATAGCTACCAGTCTTAGTGGGACTAGCAGCTCCGAGTGGACACTAGATTTCCCATAACAAAATGGCGACTCCACTGGGGAGCGAATAGATTGTTTGCTTTTCTATATTTGTTTGTTTTATAAACTTACAGACAGAGCTTGAAGTCAAGCCAGCTAGCCTTCGAACTGCATTTGCTATGCAAGTGCAAAGTAGATCAATGCTACTTCAGTCTATCTCCGGTTTTGTTTATAAACTGAACAATCGATTTGCAAACCTTCTAATTTCCCTAGTGGTGGCTCTAGTAACCTCATTAGATTAACCCCTGTGATTTATATTTACCAAACATCACTCGCTCGGCCTAAATCCCTGAACTGAGCTGTAAACTATGACCCGAAACCCAGTTGAAGTCTCATCCCTAGACCATCGCACCTTCTCCTCTTGGGAATCTGGGTGCATCGCACCTCCCGTGTGCAGTAGGTGCGCTGCATCGCACTTTCCCTGTGTTGTAGGTGCGTTGATCGGATAAGACCTCTTCTGCTCTCAGATTTTGGTTTCTGTGTTCACTCTCTTCAACTTTATTCAGGAGTTTTGCTGTCTGTGATCAGTATACCACTGTGGGAACTCCTTTCCTTTCCATCATTCTGCCTCCATTGTGCAAATAACTGTGAATATTTTTATGTATTGTGCGCCATTTTCAGTTCTCTTTTACAAAGATGTAGCATAATCAAACTGTTGTCTTTTGATTTGAAAGTGTCGCAAGTGTCGTTTTCAGTCAAAGAAAAGAATTCTATTGTTCTTGATGGTCGATTATATAGTTACTCTTGTATTTGATTCGAATTAGTAGTTTTTCAAGTGTCGAAAGCAGTTTTCAATTCAAAATAGAAAAGTGTCATCATTATCTTCCTTTCGTTTTTGAAGAGAAATTTGTTAGTATTGTCGCTTTGAAAAGATAATTCAGATTTGTACATAGAATTCTTCTTGTCATTCACACATTAAGAAAGCTGAAAACAAATACATGCATGTGCATTTGCATTTAGACTGCTTGTTGGTTTGATTTAGGACAGTGCATCTAGTGTGTGCTCTCTAATCTATGTTGAAAGAATATCGTCTCTCTTTCTTTAGTAGCTAGGATTTTCATTGCAAAAAGAAGATTAAACGATTGTTTATCATCTTAGATTGCATTTTAGGAATTGTATATCTACATCACCCAGTGAACCTGAAAGGAAAATTTCTTAAGAAAGATCAACTATAAAGTAAATTCAATGAACATAAAAACGCTTTGGAACCTAATGCACAACATCTAGAAGTCTAGGCTAGAGACGTATTCTGGCGTCGTAAAGCCTGGTAACTATCGCTTTCATTGTTGGTTGGGTGATTCCTCCTCTTTGAGACTACAAGTGCCAGTACAGACTTGTGCTCCCACGTACCGTCGAGTATATATTGGGAGACCATAATAGGCTATATCATTTATCCATAGGAAGCCGTGTCTGCCGCCCTATTGATCGCAATGCACTAAACATAGCATTCAGGAAGATTGATTGTCGTACCATAAAAAGTATTCTTCCGTTTTGAGATTGGTTTGGTAATCCCTCTGTCTAGATCTCCAGAGTAGTCTCTTTTGTTCCTTTTCAGACTCCTTAAAGGAAAAGGTCCATCTGAGCACTTGTCACTTCAGGCTCATTAAAAATCGAAGGCGACTAGAGTCATCTTTTGTTTTTTCTTGACTCTTAAAAATTGAAAAAACAAGTTGTGTCAAAGCATCTAAAATTTATTTTAATCGGAATAATATCACCATTTCCGCGTTGGTCTTAGGTTCAAAAAAATGGAATCCACCAACCAAGGATTTCCCCTTGGAGGAAATCCTAGTCCTTTTTCCTCTTGGGGAGATGTTGGTGCACCTCATATGGCCACATTATCACTTCTAGGATTGACGATTGGCTTGCCAATATGGCTCTTCTTGACCTCCATCGTTCAGAACACCGTGATTCCTGAACAATCGAGTCAACAACTGGATGATACTAAAGTTACCCCCCAACCTTCTACTTTGTCCGATTCTCCCTCTCCTCCTTTCTCTTCGCTTAATAAAGCCGGTAAAGCCAAAAATCAAGTAACTAAGAAGGAGAAGAAGGAGAAGGAGAAGAAAGAGAAGAAGAAGAAGGAGCCAAAGGAAAAAAGGGGTAACCGGGCATTGTCTAGTGAAAATCCACACACTGCACCATCCAAGCCTAATCCCCATGTGTCATTTGCAAAGGAGACCACTATCATTGAGATTGTCCTTGCATCCCTCAGATCTTAAGGGACTGGTCTCCTCGTTTTCACAATCCGGTGTCATCAACCTCTGAAGATCATGTTGAAAGTACACCATCAACTAGTGAAAGCGAAGCGTTTGGGCAGAAAAGGAAATGTAAATTTCGTTGTAAACTGTGTGAAGGCGATCATGTCGTCCACCGTTGTCCTTTCCTAGATAAGCTAAAAGAGTTTTGGATAACCGTCCGGCTTCACTGCTATGGCTTCCTCCTGGATATAAGAAACTCTTGCCGAGTCCATCACTAGTTGAAAATCCGACCGACACGCCATTGTGGTCGGTCGAAGCATCTTTCATTGAAGATAAACCCGCTAAATCCATACCAAACGAAAGTCAAAAGGTTGAGGTGGCAGTCGACCCGGTCTTGTCTTCGGAAGGTCCATCTTCAGATGACACAATCACCGAAGAGAATGAGAACGACACCATTCAAATTATTTTCGTAAACACAGACTCCGATGAACATGGGGGCAATCTACCCATTCCTTTATCGCAGGAAGGAAGTTCTTCGGAGTCATATCTGGTCGTCTATTCGGTCCCACCTCCAAGCAACCTAGTCATTTCCTTCGATTGGAATCTACTAGGCAGACCCCGTGTACAGGCTAATGTACCATTCTAAATCATTGTACAAGCTTACAAAATGATCATGGTCGCTACCATCATAGATGAAGGGGCTTCTGTGAGTATCCTTTCCTCAACTGCTCGGGAAGCACTTGGTTCGCCATCGCTTCTGCCTGAGATGAGAAATCTAACAGGCTTCGACAAAGGAACCAGTCGACTGTTAGGGATCCTTCCCAATGTGCTCATAACATTGAGAAGGAAAACCGTTTACATGAACGTAATGGTAGTCCAAAGACCTCTAGATTATAATCTACTCTTTGGGTGCGACTATATTTATAGCATGGGAGCCATTGTCTCCTCACTCTTTAGAGTAATGTGTTTTCCGCATGAAGGCAGAGTGGTCAAGCTCATAGACCAGCTTTCGTTCCCCGACTCACACATAGCTAATATTCAAATGCCATCCCTAAATGGTCTTTTCACACAAGGAATGTCTCATCAATCTCCAGTCCGTCCACCTAAAGAGCACGCATGATTCTGGAGGACATGACTGAAACCCAGGGGGCATGCACCCTGGTCTGTTTCGGTGGGAAAACCTTGGGTATAGAGTAAATTTCCGCGAAAGATTTAAGACTGGTCCGACACCCATCTGTGTAGGAAGAGGGAGTTAGACCGGGATAAGATTTTTCGTCAAGGTTAGGTGATTGGAGCCTTTGTCCAGATGGACTAAGCCAAGGAAGTGTTTCTGTCTACTGTGCGGATGGAAACTATCTTGTGAATACAAGAACTTCTAAATGGTAACCTGGGTACTTTACTTCGCTATACCTGGGGGCATGCAAACCTTTTTGCCTGAAAGTAAAGAGCGACCATTTATTTTCTTAGTTTGTAGTTTCTCAACCCTTTAAACTCATAGGATTGGTTGTTCCTAGCTTTCATAATGAAAGGATCCGGAGCAAAGTTTCGAATGGTGTGATCTCCTTAAAAATTGAACCTATCGATGAGACATCCTTATTATACGACTGGCACGAGCAGTTTTTATGCAAAGTTCAAGCTCATTAAAAATTAAACCTTAGCAATGAGCAAAAGTTCCCCCAGAGTTTAAGCTCATTAAAAAAAAAAGAACCAATTTCCGGGAAATAACCATTGTGAATGCATTATCATTAGCTTTTTGAGCCCTAGTCGTGTTCTTACAATCACCTCCACTCTGTTTTAGCCGATCATTCACATCCATTTGATTGTTTACCCCTTTTGAGGAACAGCTGCGAAGAGTGATCCTGTTAGCCATCCTTATGACACTGCCATGAATGGAAAATTCCAAACCTTACCTGGAATCAGCTGCTACCTGAAATTATCACTCGTTCCTCAAAAGATGAGTCTCTTTTAAGCTCTTTTCATCTGACTCGTAAAATATGAAAATGTTGCCGAGCGATTGGCCTCTCCAGCTCGTTAAAGCGACCGGAAGTGTTATCCCTCTTCTAGATTTTAATCTTTTTGGACCTGAGGGATTATTACACAAAAAGATCAAGCGCTTGTTTTGTTCGGCTCGTTAAAATTACCGAAAATTCATCCCTTTCATATTATTTTATAATTTTTCGGACTTAAGGGATTATATGATGAAAAAGGATTATTGGAGTTTCATTTACGTCCCTTTCAGACTCTCTAAAATTGAAAAGGACCGAGTTATCTTTGTCATTAAACTCGTTAAAGCCGAATAGCGACAAACTTGTCCATATAGACAAGAACGAGTTTCACTGTCGCTAGGCTCGTTAAAACATAGCGACGGGTTTGCCCGAAAGGAAAATTATAGAACAAGCATATGTTATCCTCCTCAAGCTTGACAAAAATAAAGAGGTATAGGTCAGCAATGACTGGGGAAAAATTGGGAAGAAAACTTGAAGAAACTTTATTGGTAGCAAGTCGCTCTTGAACATGACACTTTCACTCCACATCCGAGTCAGGTTGGGTTATTCCGTTCACCGGTCATATCACCATTGGTCCATCACACCATCCATATTTGGGGTTAACGCTACCAATCCACGTCAGTGTCGCCGGTATATTCAAGAGAATTCGCTCAGAGAATTCACCTGTGTCTCATCCGCTGCAATACATTCACGCTCCATTCGTTCATGACCGCCACCCTGAACCTTGTATCATCAGATCGTTTTCACCTCCAAAAATCATTTACTTCATTCCGTGTCATAGATGTGGGATTCATTAAGTCCTTCCTACGACGGGTCACTTCTTGTTGACATCAGCTCATTCTCCAAGAAATCGACTTAGGAACAACCCTTTCAATGCTTTGAAGCTTGCATGCCTCAATGGCAAGTTTCTCACTTCTGGCGACAGGTTTACATCAATGGCCTTTGACCGAAAAATTTTGCGTGGTGTTCGACACCAAGTCCCTTTTCACACCACGGGAATTGTACTGTAGTACCTTGAGGGTCATCATCATTATCGGTGATTCCTCTCGCGCCTGTTAATAGCTTACATCATTGGCTGGTAATCAGGTGATGTCTTTCCATGTTTGACTCCAGAACATCTTTCACATGGATCGACTTGTACTCCAAGTGAAGATTGGACGAGTTTGAAGACCTCGAATCTAGTTTCATCCATCCGGGCTGCGATATATTCAGGAAAATAAAGACATCAAATGTACATTGTTGCTACACAAATGATCAACCGAATCAAAGGATGATGACTCTATCAGAATCATCAATGTGCCACACAGATGGTTGTCTGTCTCATGTACATGAAAATGAATTTATAAAGTTGAGCATGGGAATGCCCACCTCAACTAAATCATGAAAAATATTATGAAGATAATGTATTGTATTGTATCTTATTACAGGTCGCCTTCCAGCTCGAAAAAACTTCGGATCCTCATGATAAAGCATTTCACTCGACATCAAAAGATTAACGACCTCATCCTTTAGGGGGCAACTGCTATAGACATTTTTTGGCACTGCAACCCCAATCATACATGTCCATAAACCAAGGGCTCCTAAGTCCCTAAAAGTGTTGTTTCATACCCTAAAGGAACAAGGTCAGCTGATTACATCATCTCCCAGAAGTTCTCCACAGAAAACTGCTCAGAACTGGTCAAAGCTGGACCATACAGACTGCCCAGTGTAGAGGGTGCGATGCATCCCACCTGCTCAGTGAAAAAGGGTGTGATGCATACTGAAAAGCCCTTCTGTAGGGTGCGATGGACGAGAGTAGACAAATGGCAGAGACAGTTTGCAAGGTGGATCGTCATGGAATCTTCCAGAAACTTCTCCTGTGACACTTGCCTCTCTGAATTCACCCAGGGATGAGTAAGAGATCATCAATCTCCAAGTGGAATCAAGAACTATCAGAGAGAGGACACTAATCAAAATCCCAGAAGCTGACTCACCCCCCTGCAATCATCTATATATGGATCCCTCATCCCAAAGATCCAGAGGCTGGAATTTTGTATCTTGTAAGGAAGTGTTGTTGGTTTCTTGGTGGAATATCATAGTGTTTGGTGATCTAAGCTTTTCATGAGGTGAAAGAAGGGCTTTCATGCTGGAGGATGACGCTGGGTCAGAACAATTGGTTGTAATCCTCTTTGCTATTCTTGATATTAATAAAGCTATTCAAGTTTTCCTCCACATTCTTGTATGTTTGATGATATATGCATTTGTGTGGTCAATATATATCTGGTCCTATATTGTTTATGATTGTAGATCTTTGTTCTTCGATAGTATTATGCTGCTTTGATTCCATAGGTGCTCTTTGAAGCTGGGTAGACGAAGGAGAAGTGGCAAGGATCTGTCAGAAGGGAGAGGAACCGAGCAAGGAACCAAGCGCAAGACTGAGGTTGGTGTCCTTCATTCCTCTCCTATCTACTTCTCATAAAGGAAAACGAAAGTAGTTTTAGTTTGTTTGTTTCTAAGATAGCTACCAGTCTTAGTGGGACTAGCAGCTCCGAGTGGACACTAGATTTCCCGATAACAAGGATGCCCCCCCTGCTGCGCCCGACGCAACGAATAGAGAGGGCTATCGCCCACCCTGTGACCCCCTCGCACGTGGGGCTAGTCATGGAAAGAATATAACATACACCCAACATGGCAGTCAATGAAATATGTTCTTTCTTTCTCTCTCCAGTGGTAGGGTCTCTCTTTTAATGAGGCTTGGTATTCTTGGTGGGATGTGGTTTCAAAGCCAAAAATGAGAAATTTGCCTCTCTTGGTTAATTGGAGCATTTGGATTGCTTGAAATGGTATCATATTTTAGGATAAGATCCCCTATGCAGATCGCTTTGTGGTTCAAGCGATTACAATATATGAAATGATTTCGAAAGAGGAGGAATCTTCAAGACCTCGTGTTATATGAGAATGTCATTGACAGGTCTTTTCCGGGGGCATACTTCAATGGTTCATCTAATAGGGGTAGTTTGTGTGGTGATGGAGCTATTCTTTTCTTCTCTGAAAACTATTATTTTAGTCTTAAGAGTGGTTTGGGCGGTGGTTCAAATAACGTCACTGAGTTTTTAGGTCTAAAACTCCTTCTCTTTTCTCTTGAAAAGCGGTGCCGACAATTGCAAGTTTTTGGTGACTCTTGCTTGATCATATATTGGTTCAATGAAGAATCTATTTTTCACGCGTACACTCTCGGGCCTATGTTAAATGAAGTTCTCATGATCAAGTGAAATTTTGATTATATTTCTTGGCGTCACATCTATAGGGAACACAACTCCATTATTGATGCTCTTTCCAAAGAAGACATGCAACCGTCTTAGGGTTCATGGCAGAATCGGGAGCAAATAAATGATGATCTTTCAGACTATTTTCATCGTCCCTTTATAGAGGGACTTTCTACGAATTGGTTGTGGCTTTAATTTTCTCTTTAGAAGTCAATCTATATACTCTTATTTGTCTTGTTCCTTTCGTATCAATATTGTGGCCTTCTTAATTTATATGGTCAGACAATTTATTGTCAACTTTTCTGTTTTAGTAGCTTTTGGTCATCTTTGGTATCAACAGAAACTCTATTAGCAATTTTTGAATGAATCTATGTTTCGACATTTTTATCCATATAAAATGTATTTGGGTCATTCGGACTCTTATAGGATCGCTCACAATTTTTTGACCGGCCTTTTGGCATCTATAATATAAATTTACGATTTTTCGTTGAGGAAATTTTTTTTCATTAACTAATGATAAATAATATTAAAAACAAAAATAAATAATTTAATAACATAAATAGATTCTATCGTTAAAGTAACTGATTAAAAGATTTTTAATTTTTCTATCTATCCCCAATGGCATGGATTGAATGGCCAAATAAGATTGAATGGCCAAATAGGTGCATTGAATTTCTTGTAGTGTCACTGCCATTATTCTAGATCCTTGGTATCATTATGGGAGATTTTGTTGATATATGATGTTAGTTTATTCTTTCTGTGGATAATTTTTTTTCAACCCTGGCCTTATTTTTGGTTTGTTCTTGCTAAATTAAATTGATTTATTTATCCTATATTTAATTTAATTAACGTTTAAATCATAAGTCAAGGAATAAAATCGAGGAAAATTGTGGACTATTATGAACGACTTTAACATAGGAACATAATGTTTAGTGTTTTCAAACATTTTAAATTATAAATGGAAATTTAAGGATTTTAACAAGTGGAATGGAGTTTAGCTCTGCCTGGCTTTGCCTTTCTACAATTATTGAAAGTAAGATCTTTCAAACTTAATGTTTATTTTAAAGAAGAGTTTTAATATTATAAAACTGTAGCAAATTATCGTGTTAATTTCTGTTTTATAATTCAGAATTTTAATTGATTTTTCTTTATCAGTTTTAGTATTATAAAAGTTGCAACTCTTATATTGAGTAGATTTTTGGTGGTAGGTTTTAAAAATATAAGTGCCACCAAATCTTATAATTTTTTAAAAATATATAATTTTTTTTATTGAAATTTAAAGTAAAATTTGTAGAACCTTCCTTTTTGTTAAATTAATTTCATTTACAATGAATATTTTCTGGTCGTATATCAATGTATGATATTATTGGTGTTTAAATTTTTATACATAATTGTAAATTAGAATATTATATCTTAATTTTCATTTTTATTTTGAGTAATTCAAATACATATTCTTATTTTTGATATATGGTAAAATAATATTGACTATTTTTCTCATTATTATATGTAAGTTTTGTTAGTTCCTATCAATTTTTTCATTTTGGGGAATGAGGGAATATGTTTGATGTGTAAGAAAATTATTTTTGATATATATATGGTACAATAACATTGACTGTTTTTCTCATTATCATATGTAATTTTTAATAGGTTTAATCAAATTTTTCATTTCAGGGAATGAGGGAATATGTTTGATGTGTAAGAAATTTAATGATAAGGATTTGGAAGTATGAGAATTATTGAAAATATTATGGTATTTTATGTATTTTTTGAGTAAATGGATATGTGTGAGCTTAAAAGTTGATGTTTTATAGAATTGTGATTTCTTTGAGTAAATAGATATGTGTGACCCCAAAAATTGATGTTTTTTAGACTTTGGTTTTTTTGTTGGCTCAATAAATGACTTATTTTAGTGGAAAATAAAAGGTGTAGAATTGAGAGTGGAATGAATGTCTCTTCCAAAAATATAAATCATGACTTCTAAAAGAATTTCAATATTTTTTTTTAGGCTAAGACCTACACCTCCCAAACTATGCACACTTGCAAATACACATTTCCAAAAACCACTCCCTAAAATTGAGCTAAAAGAAATACATGCTTTTTGGATGGGTCTAATAAGGTTTTTTTTTTAATATCTTAAATGGATTTGGAATACTTAAAAATCCTTGAATTATTTGAAAAATATGAAGACAAAAGGTCTTTAATGTGTTTATTGATTGATTTCCAAATTGAAATGTAACCCAAAATGGTGTTTCGACATTAACATTTTTATCTAATTTATTTTCACATTCTCACTTTGCTTCTCTTTAGCACTTAAATCAAGCACATTTATTATTTTTCAAGCAACAATATAATGTCAAATCCATTAGTTTCAGAGAAAGACAAACATGTAACAATTGCACCATTTCGACAACTCTTTCTAGTTTGTTTTCTATTGTAATTGGTAAGGTTTTCAACATTTAAATAACATTTAATTTGTTCATAGTGTTTCTTACTTGGGGTTTATTAATCTTGTGGATTTACCTATGGTTTTGTTGTGCATTTTTCCCTAGTTTTTTTTTTTAATTTAGAAGTCTCAACCCTTTGAATATTTTTTTTTTCATTTTTTTAAATTCCATTTGTTGTGAAACATTATTCCTTTTTATAAATAATTTTTTTTATGATTATAACTGGAAAAAAAAAAGATATTTCTACTCATAATTGTTATTCATTGAGAGAGGTGAACATATGGAGTTAAAAAAAAAAAAAAAAATCTAACAACTACAACTTTTAAACCTAGCTTAATGTCAAAATTTAAAACTTCATAGATATTGCAATGCCACTTAAAAGTATATACAACATATAACTTCTTGATATGGTAAGGTAGTTGGGAAAATACCTCTTGAATGGACTATTTTGAAATTAGCATTAATGGCTAAACGACCCCTATAAAATAAAATAATTTATTTATAGTCAAGATCATTGCATTTATGAAAGAAACAATATCCATACAAAATAAAAATAAAAAAGTTTATAGTCAAAATAATTGCATGGAATCGCTCTGCAACAAACCCTAATGGCCAGGCGACCATGAGGTAGACGGCGGGGAGAAACCAAGACAGACAACGGAGAATCAAGCCAAAACAGCAAAAGACAAGTGTTGAACCTGAGAGTAACAGCAATGACGGATGAGGTCAGGAGGGGAGAGATCCCCTCCTACCGAGATGCAGCGGCAGCCGAAGGACAAAACAGTCATTTGGTAGCAGGAAAGCAGAATGCAGGCCCTGTTCTTGGGGCGACCTGGCAGGCAAGCAGAAGGGGAAAATGTCTGCCTTGTGCAGAGGAGAAACCATGGTTTGTAATCCCGCCAAACAAACTAGAACGGTACAGAAGCTACATGAAAGATCATGCCCTGATCTGCAAGTTCATTGGAGTCTGGCCGTCCGAAAAATACCTCACCATATGGATCCAGCAAAAATGGCAACCCCTAGGTCACATCGAGCTGAAGCTAAGAGCAAAAGGCTTCTTTACGGTAATCTTCTCAAACCTGCAAGACAAAGAAATAGTGTTTGAAAATGGCCCTTATTTCCATTATAATGCTGGTTTATTCATGAGATATTGGGAAGAATTATATAACCCCAATAAGGAAAAAAAATTAGCAGCACCGATATGGGTTAGATTATTTGGCCTACCAATGGACTTTTGGGACCCAGAAATTCTAGAAGGGATAGGAAACACGATAGGGAGTTTTATGAAAATAGCAGAAACTACGAAGAAAGGAAGGTATACTTCATATGCTAGGATATGTGTATACATGAATATCACTAACCCGATTCCT